>NW_019280422.1:32166-85440 GCF_000648695.1 Onthophagus taurus | reverse complement strand
CCTGATTAACGTCACTCGCTGGTATAATAATATCATCCATGTACAAAATCACGACTCTTTCTTGAATTAAGTCTTTGAAAACATTGTTTATGTAACGTTGAAACACTGCTGGCGAATTGCACAGACCAAACGGAGTACGTAGAAATTCATACTGTCCACCTGGAGTTACGAATGAAGTATATCTCACACTTTCTTCGGCTATAGGAACATGGAAAAATCCATTTTTCAAATCCAATGTTGTAAAGATTCTTGCGTCAGCCAACAAATCAATGTGATCCTCTATTACAGGAAGAGGGTAACGATCTTTTATTATCTTCCTATTCAACTTACGATAATCAACACAAATGCGAGTACTTCCGTCTTTCTTCTTTACAAGTACAATAGGGCTGGCGAAATCCGATGTACTCTCTCTTATGATGCCGTCCTTCAACCAATTTTCAATTTGCCTGCCTACCTCATATCTTTCTGGCATTGATAATCTTCTCGGTGCTTGATAAACTGGTGCATCATCTTGTAAAATAATTTTCGTCTGTATGTTTGTTGAAGTTGAACATTTCTTTGGTTTGTAGTTTTCAATCAACTGTTGAACTTTGTCGTAATATTCGTATCTACCAACATCTAAATCATTTTCTGTGTTTATCAGAAATATTTCATTTTCCTCAGAGACACCTATTTCTTCCTTTGGTAGATGATTACAAAATCTAATTTCGTTAGAAGATATTGTCAACGTCACTTTTTCTAATATCGGCTTACCAATAAGTAAATCCATGGGCATGGCATCATCAGGTACTATGTGTACAGTCGTTTTAAATCCACACTCGTCTACGTTTATATTACCGTTGAATTTACCCATAGCAAATACCGTGTTTTTGCCCAGTCCTCGCAAAGAAATTGATGTCTCTTCGAAATTTGGCGAGCCTAATTTTAAATAGCTACTAACTTTAATTAAATTCAAGTCGCTTCCAGTGTCTATAAATCCACAGAATAATTTGTTGTTAAGATATAACTGCTTGTAGCCTGGTTTTTCTTCTTTAGTTTCTTTTATGACGTACGATTGCTTCTTCTGGTTATCGTGTGATTGGCAGTTTTTAGCAATATGACCAAAATTATTGCATCTGAAACATTTTATTCCCTTTTCCTTATCGTGACAATTTCTTGACAGATGTCCCTTCCTTCCGCAGTTAAAACATGTCGGAATAGGTCCCTTTTCTTCGCGTTCAGGTTTCCTAGTCTTTGGGTTGTCTTCCTTTATGTTCTTGTCTTTATACTCCCGTCTATCTTTAGATTGTTTAGATTTCATTTTTTCGTAAATCTTAAGTTTCGTTTTAAAATCATTCATGCAACTCGCGCCGTATAAAATAGTTTTATTTGCTTCGTCGTCAATAATTCCATCGATAATCAATCAAAGAAATCAAAGAAATCAATCAAAGCGTCCTGTTCGATGTAGCCTCGTGCCGCAATTTGTCGCATTTGAAGAAGGTACTCAGTTAACGTCTCTTCCTTTCGTTTTTTCCTGGTTGCTAACATCTTGTGTAAAGCAGCGCTATTGATTGTCTGTCCAAATTCTTTCTGCAAACTGTCTTTCAGTGATTTCCAAGTTTTAATTATTGGTTCTGATTTTATAAACAGAAGCGCGTCATCTTTCAATAATTTTTTTCCGTATACCAATTTTTCTACGTCGCTCCAACACATTAATAAAGCGGTTTCTTCAAACTCGTCTAACCATTTCTCTAATGAACACGTGTCACTTCCATTAAACGTTGAAACAGCGTCTTCCACGTCTTTAAACGTTAAAACGAATTTCGGTGTCGTTTTCTTCGTTCGGGAAACTGCGTTTGCTACGTCATTGTTTCCTGCGTCGCTATTGTCGTCATCGTCATCATTATCTTCGTCATCATCGTCGTCATCATTTGTTTTATCGTCTTTTGCTAACAAACTTAAATCAGATAATCGCGTGCATAATACTTTTACCAATTCTTCTTTGTTATCAGCGTCGTTTGGAATTTCCAATAAATTACAAATTAAATTTAAATCTCCTAACGTCAAATTTTTTGTAGCGTAATCTAATTTCTTTTTTTTTTCGTCGTCATTTTGAAAAACAAAACCTTTAAATTCGCGTAGTCTTTTTCTATTATTTCGATCTCCGTCGTTTTCATAAACTAATCTATGACATGCTCTTATCGTCGCCGTTGTTCCGTTCGTTATGTTTCGTTCAATAGCTAAATTATTGCCTAAACGATCCATTTTTTTTTCGAAAGTTAAAAGAAAAGCATGCAACTTATCTGTGTGCCCTTGAATTGAGAAGATCCCGCGTCGTTATCTAGTCTTGGTTCCCGTCAGTGGTCGATGCCTACAGCCGTTATTTTATCGATCTTCGTTGTCGCCGTCTGGTTGTGTTTTTTCTTCGCACGTCTTGCCGAACTTGCGTACGATCCGCCTTCTTCACAAAGTTTACAGAATTTTCTTCGTCGCTTTTCTTCACCAAACTTTGCTTTTTTCGCAGAATTTTCGTCGTCGCTTTTCCTCACGAAACTGCTGTTTTTCTTTTATTTTAAATTATCGCGGACGAGCCTCCAAATTGTGTAGGGTTCACGTTCTATTTAATTTATTTCTAGGGGTGTTTTTATTAAACTTTCACTTCATAATAAAATAATGTTTATTTTAATCATTTCTAGCGGTACACTTTAAAACTTGTAGTTTGAAATAAAATAATATTAATACAATCGGAACGTTTTACAAATACGACTGTTGCTCTTCGGGATCTCAGAGGCAACTGTTCGATCTTCTTATTCGTTAGCGCTTTCAAGGGGGAATCCCACATTAATATTTTTAAACGGACTATAAGGATATATATTATCGCCAAAATCGACAGGGTGGTTTTTAAAATATTCCAAAAAACTAGGGGTAGTTTACCCCCTGAAGCCCTCAGATATATGTGTGATATAATACAAAAGCTCTTTGAAACTGAATATTAGTTTACATTTGCCACATTTCGATAGCTATTGTCGTTTTCAGCCTATAAGGGAATATATATATTTCTCTTTATTAGCACGTATCAAAAAATACGTAACCTTATTTTTGGCCAAACTATCGCTGTACCAAATTTCAACCAAATCGGTGAGGGACAGTTCTGATACTTCCCTCGTCAGTGATTTACTACGTCATCTCAATTTATCAAAACAAGGATCAGAACTGTTAGCCTCAAGATTAAAAGCAAAAAAAATAATAGCTCCAACAGTAACAATTACAACTTACAGAACGCGAGAAAGTGAGTTATTACAATTTTTTAGTGAAAATGAAGGATTGATGTACAGGGTGTCCAAATTTCGATGGGTTTGCAAGGTATCTCAGTTATTATGAAGGATAGAAAGTTGCGGCTTTCGCGAACCTGAGCTACTTGTTTGTGAAACTTACAATGGCGCAAACCAAATTTTCATAGCCCTTTTCGTTTTTGATATGAGTGTTTCAAAATTTATGATTTTCAGAAATCCCTGTATCTCGGCTGCCCGAAAATGTAAAAACAGCTTCTAATAGATTTTTTCACGTAGAATCCAATGGTGAACGTAGAATTTTTCTAGTCATCACGGTTTTTTGAGTTATAAAGAGTTAAGTATTTTAGAAGTTGAGTATTCAGTATTTGAGTTGTGTTTTTACTGTTTTACTAAGTTTCCGGATAGCCGAGATACAGGAGGTGTTTGAAAATCGCAAATTTCAAACACAATTTTTTAGATGACGTCTTACCAACGTTACTTGTAGATTTGAGCAGGGAAGAAATACAAAAAAAATATGTGGCTGCTAAATGATGGGTGTCCAGCTCATTTTTCACATATTGATATTTTTTTGTGGGGCGTCCTTAAGGATAATCTTTATCGCGAAGTACCGACTACGCCAGAAAACATGAAAGAGCGGATAAAAAATGCATGCAGAAATAGTAGCCAAGAAAACCTCTTAAGATGTAAAGAAAGTTTTAGTAGAAGGGTTAATAAATGTATTGAAGTCGGTGGGGAAATATTTGAACATTTATTATAGATTTTATACTTGTTGATGATTAATAGTATAGTTTAATCATTGTTCTATAAATAAACAATATTTAAAACCATTTGAATAAAAAATTATTTACATTTTGTCTACAAAAGATGTTTCGCTGTCGTACTGGCAAAACCACACGGTATTTTTTTTTATTCAGATTTTGCAATCAAAAACAGGGTGCCATTTAAAAAATTGGCCGTAACCTTCATATGACCTTGAAAATAAGGTCAAGGTCAAATTTTTTAATCGTCATATGGTTTCCCCCTTCGCACAGAACAACTTTCTTTTGGTCCATTTTTATGTAAAATGAACTGTTTTCGAGATAATCGCTTGTCTCACGTTAAATGTACCATCCTGTACACTGGTCCAAATATATCCATAAGATCATTTACAACCATGCCAACGGTTTAAGCATAAAATTTCCAGATCATCTCCAAGCCAAAATCTGATTTTGTCTTTTAACCGCAGACAAACATTAACAAGGACTGTAACGCATTTCTTTTGGATTCAAGATCAGTAATAAGTTATCATCGTCATATCAGTTCATTTCTGTTGTTTTGTGCGACCAATCGAAGATTTCTTCGCCGACAACACCCGAGAAATGTAAATATTTCACAAACTAAAATTCTACATAACTTTACCCGGAAGAATTTGATTAACTCTACGATGATTTTTGTAAAAACAATTATTTTCTATTTTAATCTAAAAATTAGTCTTATATCTTACCTTAAAAACAATTTCAGTAGCCGTATATCATTAAAATGATTGTTCAAACTTGTTGAAAATACCTGAAACAGCTTTCCAATTAAACACAATAATGATTTCAAACACCCAACTGCAATAATTGGTGTTCTAACAGTTGATTCGTTCGATACACATAAATCCAACATTGAAGTCAGTGCAGAAAAAAAGTTAATACTTATTAAAATGTTAGGAATTTCCAATAACATGTCAATCTTGAACCGAAACAACGTAGATATATAATTATATAAAGCGTTAGCAACATGTTCTTTAACCAAAACGCTTTCATATTTATCAATCAAAATCGAAAATAACAATTCTCGTAAATTATAGTGTAAATTTTCAGTTAATTCATTAATGCAATCAATAGAAAGAAATAATCCAGTGAATAATTGAAATACACCCGCTCGTATGGTTACGTCTTTACTTTCAAATAATAAAAACAAATTTACTAAGTTTCGATTGATTCCAGATTCTTTTTCAATAAAGTAATACTCCCAATTTTCAATATTCCAACTAATCATTTCGTGTAAAATGTGGCATAATGATAAAATGGCGTTTTTTATTATCGCAGAACCCATCACGGATTCCGAGGCGTTCTCGCCTTTTCCAGTATTAAAAGTTGCAATTAATTCGCCTAGATTATAACAAATATTAAATAGCTTTGTATCTCGGTTATCACTTAACTGTGACCATCCTGGATTTAATGTTATTTGAGTTAAACATGTTAACATTGAATCTAATAAAGCTTAAGAAAAATGTATCAAAATTTATTCGTAATTAAAAATGTTGTACTTACCCAAATTATAAAAGCCTTGTACATCGCAACTTAGGCATTCGGAAATTAAATTTACCACTTCGAATCCGTTATAATAGGAATTTTTATTGTGTTTCATACAAGTTGTGATTAACCTGAAGAATTCCACGTCGAGACCATTTTTTTCTCCTTGTGTAAACATTAATTGGTTTTGAAGCAAACAATCGTAAATTGCTAAGTTGTTATTATTTAACGGAATAAGTAATGCTAAACATTCCATCATAATTCTTAATTCGTCTTCATTTGGACACGCTGAATAAAACAATCTTTCTAATATCATCGTTGAAGGTGATGAAAAAAAATCGATGTTTGTTGCATATTTCGGTGTTAGTATTCGATATAAATGTAAAATTCTAAAAAAAAAAATAATTTGTTTGGAAATTTATTTGTAAGGTTATAATTTATAATATATTACCCAATTAACTTCACAAATTCGTTATAATAATCGCTTTGAATAGCATTCAGGCATTTTCTGAAACAAAATTCCAGCGAAGAATTTTGAACACGCTTCAATTCTTTTTCAGATAAACACAAATCCAAATTAAAATCGTTAGAAATGTTCCAATCCATAATATTTGTTTTATTGTTGAACCACGCAAAGTTCCACATTAATTTTAAAGAAAACTGTTTTTCGTTGTCGTTTTTGGTCCAAATATTAAAATCAGAAAAATCGTCAGAATTATTTTGAAACGTTACACAACTGAATGGAACTTGTAAATTTTGAAGTATAATATTCGGTAGAGATAAATTTGCTTGGATAACACTTCCCTTTAAATAATTATTGTATAGTAAACAAAATATTAAGGTACTTCCATCGTGGAGAAGACGATCGTCTGTACGATATAATAACATTGCTAAAATATAATATTTATTAGTTTTAATCATACAAAAAGGTATTTAAAAATACCTCTAAATATATAATACACAATTTCATCACATCCTAAATTTTGTCGTACTGATGAATTATATAAAGCTAAATATTTTAAAATAGTTATTAGAGATAACGCACAATCCGGGTATGTTTCGTAATTTTTTTCTAGAAGAGAATCCTTAAGTAACGCAACCATTTTTTGAATTCCATCTAATTCTAAGAATTCTTTATGTAACGCATAGTCTTCTATTATAACTGCAAGTTGAGTTAATGTTGATCTTTTAATTAGTGGTTCCAAATTTGCGGTGTATAATAATTTTAAAAGTTTTTCTAATACTCCTTGCTAAATGAATTAAATAAACATAATAACTCAATTAAAATTTAACGGTTTTCTATAGCACATATATGTATATCACCTGATGATAAGTTTTTGTATATGCTGGTAAATGGTTTACGTCAACTTGATATTTAGCAAAACATACATTATGTAATTTATTTGAAACATAATTAAGTCGCGGTAATAATTTATTGTGATCCAGTTGAATGGATAATAACCAACATAATCTTGAAATTGCCTCATTCCTAACAGAAGCGTGACGACTGAAGAGCAATGATAAGTTGGATTTGAATATCTAAAATAAATAAATCAAATTTGTTAAAAGTTCACAATTTGATATAATGCAATTTCATAAAAAATAATAGTTGTCTATTGTTATAATATTAATATTTAACGAGCTGAGACATGACAATTTCGACGCTGAAATTGATTGAATTAATATTGGGTACACTTCAGATATTATGCTAAAGTATAACGATCTGAAATCGCTCGAAGTTGGACTTGATTGAACGGAAACCGTTTTTGTTACACCATAACTACTCTCGAATATCAATATTAGTTGTGATTGTTAAATAAATGTTGTGTACATTTTAGCCGCAACATCAATATTTAACTCTTCAGATTTTGTGTCGAAAAATCTCAATCGCTGCTTTAGAAGTAGCGTCACAACAACTAGTGTCCAATTCTCTCTTCTAAATGAATTTAATTCTCCAGATACACTGAGAAAAATGATATGGAAAATTGAACTAAATCAATTTAGTTGTAAGAGAAATAGTCATTTTTGCTAGAAAATTTATTCATATACCTAACGTAATTTAGCCGACATATACAATTCTAATTAGTCAAATTTATGATAGTTAATTTATCTATTTACTGAGGAGATATAACTAATTTTCAGAAAAAGAAACTACGTCGTGGAAACCAGTTGATAAGTCTAGTTGTTGAGTAGTTTAGTTACCTAAAGTATTTGGTATTTTGTGTATTTTGTTCTAGTCTGAATATCTATATACATTTAACAATGAAATATTTTACCTAAATGGACAAATGTACTATTATTAAATACTTTGTTTAAATGTATTTTAGTCGTTTTGTCTACCTGTTTTCATCGTTACAACGATCGTTAATAGAAAATATATCTTAACACAAAAATTTAGGTACGACGTCTATATTTAAGTAATAAAGCTATGTACAACCATTAATAATAAAAATAATATTAATAGTAAAAACATCTATTAATACTATAAATATATTGAAACTAATTTGATTAGGTATTTATAAGATATATCATTTATCTATCTTAAATTAAATAGAATTAAAAGAAACAGAATTAGTTTTTATAACTAGTAGTAGTAGTTAGCTAATTTTTGACTAAAAATTCTAGATAATATGACTAAATTTTAGGTAGTTTTTCCACATTATTTTTCTCAGTATAAATGCCTAAAATTGAGCATATTTGTTAATTTCTTCAATTATTAGTAACTCGATCGCCAAATCAAAGAATAGTTCAAAGTATTCGAAGGTTTTACTCTCGCTAGAGAAGTTACATGGCGAACCTGATTCTTAATCGGACACCGATACTAACAGGAAAATAGTAGAATAAACTGACGAAATTACAAAAAAAGGAAGAAACAATTAAGATCATTAACAAAAAACCATATAACTAAGAGAGGGAAGACGGAATTAATGGAAACGAAAGAAATGCTAATAGTCTCTTGAAGAAAAGTGTGAATCAACAGGAGAGAAAAAGTATGAGGTAAAAAATGTTGCAACAAAATAAAATGCTCAAAAGGGGAAAGAATGGAAAGAATGAGAATATCGAAATGCAGAAGACAAAAAACTAATAGAAGTAACCAAAACACGGAAAGCGAGATATTGGGCGACCATTCTGCAACCTCAGAGGTATGAACAAGCAATAAAAAATAAATTAGAAGCCAAGGTAAACCGAGAGAAGAAAAATATGGAACAACTATGGACCATTTTTCAGGCATGCTTGCTAAGCACACCAAAAAAGATATGTAGAACATGCAAACAAAGTTGTAACAAACAAAGAGCAAGCTGTAATCAAGAAAGTAAAATGAATCTATCCAACGGATCCACAAAAAAAATACGGAAAATTCAAGCATCAAGGAAACAAAGTAAAAAAGATGGTACGGGCAGGAAAATTGAGAATGGCAACAGAAATAAATAATAAAACTCATAAAATAAATACGGAAATATAAGATGCATACTGCCATTACATAGAAGAGGAGACAATGAAGATTGTTCAAATTATAGAGGAACAACTAGATTAATGCTAACAACATTTTTTTTTCGTAATTCCTCTTCACTATTAATTATAGAGACATAGACTTTTGACTTCAATGCCACACGGTGTAAGGTCTGGTGATCTTGCTTGCCATTTTATTGGGGCATCAACTCCAATCTCCACTTCCAATCCATCGACCAGGATATTGTTGATTTAAATATTGCCAAACAGCCACATTGTAAAATGTGGCGGAGCACCATCGTGCATGAACCACATATCGCGACGAAGTAATAAAGGAAAATTTTCTAACAAATCCGGTAACGACTGTCTCAATAAATTTAAATAAACTTCGCCATTTAACCGATTTGGTATTATTGTCGGTCCAATGATGTTATCGCCAATAATTCCAGCCAAAACATTGACTTTGAATTGATGCTGATGATGGACTATCTGGATTTTCTTCAGCATAAACATGATCGTTACGCATGCTAGTGATACCAGATCTAGTAAACGTCTGTCAATAATATCCTTCTACTAAAATGTGGGTCGTGGATTCTTTCGTTTTGGATAAGTTGGCAGAAGTCAAACGCATTTCGTGATCCACAGGTAAAAGCTTTTGCACTTTTTGAAGGTGGTATGGGTGTAATAATTATCTTTTATTACTCTATGGACAATATGTTTAGAGACTTTTAGTTGATTTCCTAAGCGCCTCGTATTAATTTTAGGGTCTTCTGCCACTCTTTCAAGAACCCTTTCTTCCAACTCTACATTTCGTCTTGTACGTTGACATCCACGGTCTGTGTGTTTTGGTTTCAAACTACCTGTTTCCCTGAGACGCCTTACGATATTTCCAAATATTTGGAAATATGGTACTCGATGATTAGGAAACTTTTCCCTATAAACTCGAACGCTTTTGAGACCATTAAATTGACATTGGTCATAAACTAAAATTATATCTACTTGCTCATCATATGTGTAAGTATCCATTGTAAAAATAACGTTAAACGCGACTTATTGATGTTACCTGACAGTGTACTAGAGTTATGTTTTATCATATGCTTTGAGGATCATTGAATTCCAACGCTTTTGATCAATTAATGATATTGCATTCACGTTAAACATAAATTGCAATAGACTGCCTAAGTCTGACAACATCTCTGTGACGTCAAGTCTTAGGTTGTCTATTAGTTGAAATCAGTGCCAACTACGATAACTAACTTTTGTAACTGCAATGCCGTAAACAAGGCATGTAGATATTTAAAAATACCTTTTTTCTGGCTTAACCACTTATGTACTCAAAATCTTATAAGAGAAAAAAACGGTTTAGAACTAAATGAGATATTCAGAAATTATAATAATGTAATTGTCGCCTCGCCAGAAAATAAAAATATGGAGTAATATCCGGTGAACACATGAATTTTCCATCATTTCTGTGATTCTAAAATTGTATCAAAAACCATAAAAAGACGTTAATTGAAGCTAGGAACTCAGTTCTGAAAAATGGTTTCAATTGATTTACGCGTTTTCGAGTTATAAAAAATACAAGAATTTTGTATACAGGTGTTTCAGGTTTTTGTAGCAGGACTTTATCAGTCGATAGATCTTTTAAAATTAACACAAAAACTTCATATAAACATAGGTCGACAAACGCTTCGTTTTGGAGATACAGGCTGTTTAAATTAAATTTTTAAATTGATTTTTATTTAACGTGTATTTCAACCGATTCTTTACAAATTTGCTATACGGAGGTTTTTTGGCATGAGAAAGACGATTATGGAGTCCGTTTTATTATAACCGGTAGAGGGCGCTCTGTAACGTATTTTTTACGGATTGAAATAACAATAACTTTCCTGACAGTATACCTTTTGGCTTTTTGAATAAAAATTTTTATTCTGTGTACTTTTTAAGCAAAAATGGTACTCTTATCGAAAAGATAGTTAAAATAATGTGTGCCATGAAAACAAAGTAGGTGAATTAACTAATGTTTTGGTTTATTAATGTTTTTTAATCTAAATAATAAAAGAAAAAAATTAAATAAATTGCTGAAAATGTAAAAAATTTTGCTTGCATAATTCTTAATTACTCGATAAGTAATTCGTCGGACAAGCATTCCTAATCCTATCAAAAGTTCATCCCTTGTGGGAACAGGTGTCTCATACAATTTTCCTTTCAAATATCTCCAAACAAGAAAGTCAAAAGCATTAAGATCTGCTGATCGTGGGGCCATGCGACTGGTCCATCACGACCAATCCATCTTGCAGGAAAATGGTTGTCTCGCCAACCATTTTCTTACCACCCTACCATGATAAGTTGCACAATCATCAAGTTGAAACCAGGCCTTTCTTCTGAAAGCTAAATCAATGTCATGCCACACATCCCACAAGAACGCCGTAACGGTTAGTTGTGGTGGCAAAAAGTATGGCCCTAAAAGATGATTATTATAAACACCTACCCAGACGTTGACACTAAATTCATGTTGGAAGTTTCGTGGCCGAATTGCGTAGGGATACCAAAACATGTAAATTGTGAAAGTTTACAATCTTATGTCTTGTGAAAGACGATTCATCGTTCCACATTACATTATTTAAAAAATCTCGATTATTCGCTGATGCTTTAGCAATCCACCGACAAAACGTTACACGCCGTTCTTCATCGACTGGTTGCAGTCTTTGCAAGGGTTGTAAATGATAAGCATGTCTATGATCATGTTTTAAAAGGCGATAAGCACGCGCCCTAGAAATTCGTAAGGCATTCGAAACTCTTCTAACACTCGCAGTGGGGTCATTGTCGAACTCACGCAAAATTCTTCTTCTAACGTTTCTTTGCAGTCTAACATTGTCATTATTACGATCTACCCATCATTATTTAGACATTTTCAACTATTTGTGTATGCACTTTCACAAACACAGAAGGATGCGGATGTCTTCTATGTGGATATCTTGTCCTATACTCTAGGGCTACTTCTGCTGAATTTCCATTTGCAAACCCATAAACAAAATGAATATCCGCTAACTTTTGGTTAGGAAAAATAAACGGCATTTTATAAAGTTTTATGCAGCAAACAAAAAGTGGAAAAAAAACAGTTTGACCTGATTAGGAAAAACAGTAATGAATTTAGCACGTTAATAAATAAGAAAATTGAATTTAACACGTTAACGAATAAGAAAAATTAATTTACACTGATCAACAACTACTGGTGATTTGCTACACTTGATGCAATAAACTAAAATATTAGTGAACTTACCTACTTTGTTTCAATGGCAAACATTATTATACCTATCTTTAACAATTCTCTAAAAAAATTGGTCTATATCGAATAATAAAAAACGAATTATCTTGAAAACGATCAACTTTAGCGCATTTTGATAAGAGTACCGTTTTTGCTTAAAAAAGTACCGAGAATAAGAATTTTTATTCAAAAAGCCAAAAAGTATACTGTCAGAAAAGTTATTGTTATTTTAATCCGTAAAGAATACGTTACAGAGCGCACTCTACCGGCTATAGTAAAACGGACTCCATAATATACCAAATTTGAATAGAATCTGTTGAAATACACGTGTAATATTAAATAAAAATCAATTAAAAAATTTAACTCAAACACCGTGTATCTTCAAAACAAAGCATTTGTCATCCTATGTTTATACGAAGATTTTGTGCTAATTTTAAAAGATCTATCGACTGTTAAAGTCCTGCTACAAAAACCTGAAACACCTGTATAGGCGTCCGCACCAAGATCCGGAATTCCGATTTATGATGGTGTACATAAACACGTCATAAATAAAAAGGTGTCTTTTGGGTTCACACAAATCAGGCACGGCATAAGCATAATTTAGCAGAATCAGATAGTGATGAAGAAATACCTTCTGATAGTGATTCTAAGTTCGGGCTTTAGGCTTACGTTTTCGATGTTATTAATATTATTATTATTATATAGTTTACTGACCAATAAAGTTAAGTATAATGAACTCAAAGAAATTCGTTGGTACGTCCCTGACTTTCTAAACTATACGGGGTTCTCCGTCTCATCTCACGTAGAAACCGCACAGAAACAGAGGTCTACAATTTATGGAGGTTGTAATTCCGGATCTTGGTGTGGACGAGTATAATACAGTAAATTAAAATAAATTTTAAAAGAAGTAAGTGTGGTGTTACTTAATTGGATAATTATATATTTTGATTCAACACATTAAGAAGTATCCATGTTCCAATTCTACACAAAAATATAGGAGTAACATTTATTTCAATTACTTACAGAATCTAATGTCATTCCCATAGATTGTCCTCGATCTGGATCAACAATATCCAGAACTAATTGACCTAATGATGACGTATCCTTTGCAAAACACGCTAAAGCCGGAAACGTCAACAAAATTATTTCGAGAACTTTTCGCCAAATACTTTCTGATACTACCGTTGAAGATTTGAATACGATGAGTAAAATATTTTCGGCAGTTTGACGAACCTAAAAATTAATACTATCTCACAATCTAAAAAAGTGCATTTAATGGAAAATTATTAAGCATAAGTAAATAGTAAATCAATGCATATTTAATAAAAATGAATAAAATACTTACGTCATTATCCAGTGAAGATAACCCCTCCAAAATTATTTTGTTGAAAATTTTACAATTTAATAAAAATTCGATGTTACTATTTTTTAATATTGTAGATTTGATGCACATATTTGGACCCATTGTTTTAGTGAACTTATCCAACAGCATTTTATACATTTTTAATTTTAGACCAATATCTTTATGAGCTAATAAACTACATAACATTTCTAAAATAAACGACATTACAAAAAGAGCAGATCAGAGCTAATACCACACCATTAAAATCATCATCTTGAACAGTATTCTCCAAAAATATATTCGCAATTCGCATATCTTTATAGAAAGTCCAAGTTTTCAAAGCCAATTTTATATCATCCATATTAAATTCTTTAATATCGCACGCCTCATTAGTTTTGGTTCTTAAAAGTTTTACCGCTGTCAAAAAACTGGCGTAAATATCTTTTAGAGAAAGGTAGTTGTTTAAATTTTCGAGTTTTATAAGCTACAAATGTTATCTTTATTATATTGGATTTAAATCCTTTTTACCCATTGGGTTAACACAACCAAGGGTAAATAAGATGTGGAGAAGTTGATAAAGGGTACAATTATGATCGAAAAATGTATTCCAATCAATGCAAAAAAATCTTTCGAATAATAAACCTATTTTCGATTTTAAACATTTTCGAGCATTAAGTCTATCCCTTTATATGTACTTACCTGCGCATATTCTAACACTTCATCATAAATTTGTGGATAAAAAAGCATAATAGTAACATCAGAAGCTATCGTGATTAAAACCTCTTTTACAGGTCCAAAATATAAATTAGAATTTGAAGGCAGTAACAATTTTGAAATGTTTAAAAACGTTATAATTAAACTTATATAAATTATGTAAAGCTGCTGATTATAATCTGCACAAATTATACTTAATCTAAAAAAAGTTTTACTAATTACATAAGTATTTCTTACTTTTTAAATACTTACGAAATCTTACAAATAACTTGAGCAAATTTATTTAAAGTCTTATTTAATAGATTCAATAGTTTTTTATTAGCTTGAAAAAACTGATTTGTAATATGAACAAGATCATAGATTAATTGTAATAACACCATATAAAGATGTAGCTGCAATAATAAGTTAAATTAAGAAATCTTATGGAAATCAAAAGTAACCAATTTTTATACCTTTTCAGAATGTATTAAATTCGATCCTAAACCATTAACTGATAAGAACTCTTCCAAAGACCATTGCAAATTTTGTAAACAATAAATAATTACAGTATTTTTATCACAAGCACATTCATTTTTTAATTCTTGCTCAGCCTTCTCAAAAATTTGTTTCTTAAACACCAAAGTTACTTATTTAACTTAAGTAATTAATATTAATAAATACTTACATTAAACATTAAATTATGCATTGCAGGATTGGAACAATAATTAATATGGCAACGCAATGCTTTGGTAAACTTTAAAAAACACTTGGCTACAATTAATTTGATTTCGGACGAATCATTCGAAATAAAAATATTTTCGAGTTCCTAAAATTCATCTTATTAAAACTAGTAACAAATTAGAATACATATTTTAATAAAAAATTAATAAATACCTTTAAAATGGTCCGTAATTGAAGAAAAACTTGTGGGGAAAAGTCACGAATTAGGATATCCATAAAAAAATAGCAAGTTCGTGAGAGTTCGTCTTCATCGCCGCTCTTTAAAGACGCTTCAACCGATTCCAAAATGTGCGTGTCAGTTTCCACTAATGGTTGAACGCAATAAAACAAATCACAATTTAATAGATTTGAGCTTTGAGATAATCTAGAAGAAGAAGCTTAAATTACAAAAAAACGAAGTGACACAAGAAATTTTGGTCAGATTATGAATATTTGATGTCCCACAAGAAGGATCAAAAACATTAAATGACAATACTGCCAACTATACTGGGTGAGTTTTTTTCCATGACTAGTATGGAGATTTCGAAAACTAGCGGAGATAGAGAGATGATTAAATAGGGAAAGAATTGCAGTTTCTTAAACTCAATTTAAAGAGCTTTTTATTTTTTGAATGAAATGCATGGCTAACTAGATATCTCAAAAAAACCGTTTCTTTGTTATACAGGGTGATTTACATAAGAACCGACACAGAGCACGAACATGTAGAGGATAACAAATTAAGATGATTTAACGTAACTAAGTTGTACACCTGAGGACTCATAGGCCTTCAAAGTTGGGTCTTAAATTTTTGAAAAGTTCAATATCTTCGTAATACATTAAGCTATAAATACCAAATTTGGTATACGGTATGAGTGTACAAAGGGTATTAATTGGTAGCAAATTGAACTCAATTGAGGCATTTCAAAGGGTTGATTAAGGGTGATGGTACCCTAAATTTTGACAGATTTTTTTAACCTTTTGGCGGATTTAATACATTACTACTTCATTTCATGTGCAATTTAATTCAAAATTTAGGGGACCATCACCCCTAATCAACCCTTTGAAATGCCTCAATTGGTTTCAACTTGCTATCAATTAATACTCTCGGTACACTCATAAAGTATGCCAAATTTGGTTTTTCTAACTTAAGAAGTAGAACAGTTGAATTTGAATCTACGCCTCGTGTCCAATATATTATTGGGAGCACATTGTGTTCTATGATATTTTTTTAACGCGTATTTTTTTAGATGAAATTGAAATGTACATGAGATACTTCACCAATGTAATGAATAGAGCAAAACTAAAAAAAAACGCGTATCACGTCCTGCGAAAATTTTAAGGTGCATCGTTTAAACATTACGTGCGTCACACTTTTCATTATGTATTAATTTGTATAATAAAAAGTAATTATCCAATATTTGATTACAAGGTATCATTAAATTCGCATTTTTTAGCTCTATTAGAAAATGTTATAATATACGTACTATACATATAATAACATTTTTAATATACAGGTGTCCCACGTAAGCAACAAAGTACATAAATGGCATTAAAGAGCCGAGATACACAGTTCTTCCTTAGACAAAAGTCGTAGCAAATTTAGCACACTATAAACGGAAAATACTTTTATACATACTGGTTGTTCTATCTATCTTATACAGAATGTTTAAAAATGTAACTACTGTTTTACCATATTCAATTGCAAAAAAGTCTAAAATTTTAATTTAATTCTCTACAAATCTTCACTACATGTCCCTATACCTATCAGTTGTAGTTTTTGAGATATTGTGGGACTAATCAATATCATGCAAAGTATTCCAGATCTTGTTCATTTTTTCATTAGTACGCCATGAAATAAGACGATAAATAATTTTTAACCAAACTTTAGTTATAAGTATTCAAATATCTGCCATCTGTGCTTTATGCATAGATGAAGTCGATTTACGAATTCGGATTGCACATTATCTAGTGTTTCAGCAGAGATATTTCTAAAGTTTTCCCTTATTCATCATATCTTCTTTCGTCGTTGGAATATAAGCGTACCATCTTTAGGTTTTGACATATCCCCAAAGGAAGAAGTCGCGCGGAGTTAGATCAGGTAATCTTGCCGGCCACGGTATTGGACCTCCACGACCAATTCCATATCCAATATTTAAAAAGTTTTGAAAAACATCCCTGAAATAAGGTGCAGGTGCCCCGTCGTGTTGAAATATCATTTTTTGTCTAGTTTTTAAATCTGTATCTTCTAGCAACTCTGGCAACTCTTCTTCTAAAAATGTTTTGCAAATTTGTCCCGCCAGTAAGCCTAGTTATTTTACGGTTAAATATTCAGCCCCAAACATTTAACGACCATACATTTGAATTATTTATGCGCCTTAGCAATAAAGGATTTTCGGTTGCATAATATGCATGATTATTATGTCAATTTACTAACCCGTTACTTTTAAAAGTAGCTTCATCACTAAACAGAATTGATGATACGAAAAGAGGGTTTTCATTTATTTCATCTAAAGTTGTCGTACAGAAAGCTACTCTGTTAGTAAAATCATCTCCATGAAATTCTTGGTGGTAGTTGTGAAACCTTATAATTCAGTTTAGTGAGCTTTTACTCATATCTGTTGCTCTAGCGATCTGTCGTGTACTTACATACGTATTCTCTTACACACTTAATGAAACATTTAGTTCATTGTTCTCTTCTCGAACTACATACGACCTTTTTCGACGTTTAGATATGTTGACACTTCCAATATCTTCAATCTCCAATATCAGTTCGTTATCGAAACATCGCCTGCTCGGACGTCGGGCATTTCGGTATCTTTCACGATATACTCTTTGAGCAAGACTAGTATTTCGTTGACATTATCTCAAAATAAAAACCATGGTCACAAATTCGTCTTTTTTGTAATTCATAATCAAGCATTAACCAATAAACAACTAGGCTATTAATAAAAATATGACATTTAAAAATTCGTTTAATTTGTCATCGTTAACTCTTTTTTTTTTAATTTGGATCAAGTCAATGCTTACCACCTGTGAAATTACAAACAATTATGGCAGCATCACTTGAAAGCTGTCAAACGCATATATTTCATGGCCTACTAGTAGAAAAATAAAAAAAATCTGCCATTCTTTGCACGATTTTGATTCATTCCGCTCTATTTCAACAAATGCAACAGATAGGTATAGGGACATGTAGTGAAGATTTGTAGACAATTGAATTCTCTATCTGGTAAGCTAATCAAAAATGGGGTGTTCCATTAAAAATGTTCACCTTTTATGCAATTGAATATGGTAAAACAGTAGTTACATTTTTGAACATCATTTTGAACATGTATAAAAGAGACAGATGTAACCCATGGCGCTCTAATAAGCGTTTTATTGTTTATTAATATTTACAATTTTCCCTTTAATACATTCTACCATACAGGGTGTTTCAGGTTTTTGTAGCAGGACTTTAACACTCGATAGATCTTTTAAAATTAACACCAAAATTTCATGTGGCTGAAGTTAGATTCATATTCGAATCTGTACCAGATTCAGATTCATAAAATTACAGTTGACCAGACAAGTATTGAACATATCAATTGAAAAATCGTTTTCTGAAACTACAGAAGTTGTAGCAATCTGCGGCTACCCTGGATAATTCCGAATAGACCCTCTAGTATGTTCCCTGTCTACCCTCACCCTCAGATTTGCCGTAGGGGCCGAGCGGTTCCTCGTTTTCAATAGCATACTTAGATATTATTTTCTCAATAACTAGAGACTGCAGCACCCTGGGACTAGTTTAAATGATTGCATTAGGTCCTCTGGTATCCTTCTAGCACATCATCACCCCCAGATTTGCCGTAGGGAGCGAGGGGTGAATTTTTTAATACTCCTCGTTTTCAATAGCAAATTTAAACGTTATTTTCTCAATAACTAGAGACTGCAGCACCCTGGGACTAGTCTAGATTATTGCATTAGGCCCTCTGGTATCCTTCTAGCACACCAGCACCCACAGATTTGCCGTAGGGGCCAAATGGTGAATTTTTCAATATTCCTCGTTTTCAATATCAAATGTAAACATTATTTTCTCAATAATTAGAGACTGCAGCACCCTGATACCAGTCTAGATTATTGCATTAGGTCCTCTGGTATCTTTCTAACCCACCAGCACCCCCAGATTTGCCGTAAGGGCCGAGGGGTGAATTTTTTAATATTACTCGTTTTCAATATCAAATTTAAACTTTATTTTCTCAATAACTAAAGACTGCAGCACCCTGGGACTACTTTAGATTATTGCATTAGGTCCTCTGGTATCCTTGTAGCCCATCAGCACCCCCAGATTTGCCGTAGGGGCCGAGGGGTGAATTTTTTAATATTCCTCGTTTTCAATATCAAATGTAAACATTATTTTCTCAATAACTAGAGACTGCAGCACCCTAGAACTAGTCTAGATTATTATATTTAAAACTGATGTAATATTTAGTTTGATATTATAATTTCATATTGCTTTTACTTCTCTTAGTAATGAAACTTGAGCGATATGGATTCAGGGGACCAGCCAACGATATTATAACATTTTATTTAAATAATTATAACATCTTATTTAAATAATAGGTCACACTCTACTAAAGTCATAAGCTTAAAAAGTAAGACTGTAATTTCTACTAATAAAACTACACTCTACGGTGTCTCACAGGGTAGTATACTGGGACCGCTTTTGTTCGTTATCTTTATAAATGACCAACTCTTCAGCCTGAATTGTCACAAAACGAATTATGCTGATGACACCAGCCTTGTAATTACTAGGTCAACACAATGAAATGATCCATAAAACGTGTACTACTAACTAACGTGTGAATTGTGGAAAAGTTGGTTCAGCCGCAATAAGTTAGCTATGAATGGGTTTATATGAACGTGTGTGACTGTGTTCAATTAGTTTCAATTTTTATTTATGTCTTCTTCTGTCTTAACCCTTTCGCGACTCCTGGTACACATATGCACCACTAAGTTTTATGTAATCGTCGCGAAAGGGTTAAATAACACTAAAATTTGTGTTATTATCTGTAATATTTTTATTACAACAATTTATGTTAGCATTAGGTGTCTTCAAAAAAATAAGGAATAAAGAAAGGTTAGAAAGACACCAGAGAACCTAATGCAATAATCTAGACTAGTATCAGGATGCTGCAGTCGCTAATTATTGAGAAAATAATGTTTAAATTTGCTATTGAAAACGAGGAATATTAAAAAATTCACCCTTCGGCCCCTACGGCAAATCTGGGAGTGTGGGTGGGCTACAAGGATACCAGAGGATCTAATGCAATAATCTAGACTAGTCCCAGGGTGCTGCAGTCTCTAGTAATTGAGAAAATAATTTTTAACTTAGCTATTGAAAACGAGGAATATTGAAAAATTCACCCTTCGGCCCCTACGGCAAATCTGGGGGTGCTGATGGGCTAGAAGGATACCACAGGACCTAATGCAATAATCTAAACTAGTCCCAGGGTGCTGCAGTCTCTAGTTATTGAGAAAATAATGTTTAAATTTGCTCTTGAAAACGACGAATATTAAAAAAATTCACTCCTCGGCCCCTACGGCAAATCTGGGGGTGCTGGTGGGCTAGAAAGATACCAGAGGACCTAATGCAATAATCTAGACTAGTATCAGGGTGCTGCAGTCTCTAGTTATTGAGAAAATAACGTTTATATTTGCTATTGAAAACGAGGAATATTAAAAAATTCACCCCTCGCCCCCTACGGCAAATCTGTGGGTGCTGGTGTGCTAGAAGGATACCAGAGGGCCTAATGCAATAATCTAGACTAGTCCCAGGGTGCTGCAGTCTCTAGTTATTGAGAAAATAATATCTAAGTATACTATTGAAAACGAGGAACCTCTCGGCCCCTACGGCAAATCTCAGGGTGAGGGTAGACAGGGAACATACTAGAGGGTCTATTCGAATTATCCAGGGTAGTCGCAGATTGCCACAACTTCTGTAGTTTCAGAAAGCGATTTTTCAATTGATATGTTCAATACTTGTCTGGTCAACTGTAATTTTATGAATCTGAATCTGGTACAGATTCGAATATGAATCTAACTTCAGCCACATCAAAATTTCATATAAACATAGGTCGACAAACGCTTTGTTTTGGAGATACAGGATGTTCAAATTAAATACTTAAATTAATTTTTATTTAATATTATACGTGTATTTCAAACGATTCTATTCTAATTTGGTATAAGAAGGTATGAGAAAGCATTTTTGGCATGAGAAAGCCCATTATGAAATCTGTGTTACTATAGCCGGTAGAGGGTGCCCTGTACGTATTCTTTACGGATTAAAATAACCATAACTTTTCTGACAGTGTACTTTTTGGATTTTTGAATAAAAATTTTTATTCTGTGTACTTTTTTAAACAAAAAAGGTACTCTTATCAAAATGCGCTAAAGTTGTTCGTTTTCAAGATAATCCGCTGTTTATTATTCGATATAGACCAATTTACTTAGACGAGATCATCGAGATACATATAATTTACTAGAGTACGTGCTCACGATATTCGCTTGGTCGAGAAAACGGTCCGATACGCCAGCATGTTCCCCCACCCCATAACGGCAAGAAATACAAATAGCACTAACTAATGGATATTTATTCAATATTTACTAAGTAATTCAAATAATGTTATTCAATAATGATGAAAAATACAAAATAATACATATTTAAGTTATTAGTTAGGAAAAAAATATATATATAATTTTTTTTCCGTAGCTTTTTGGGGTTATGGGGTGGGGGAGGCCGGCTCGTTTTCTAGCTCAAAGCACGCACTCCAGTAAACATAGTATATCTCGATGGAGGAGATACTTAAAGATAGGTATAATAACGTGTGTCAAGGAAACAAAGTAAGTTCACTAATACTTTAGTTTATTGTATGAAGTGTCAAATCACCAGTAGTTGTTCATCAGAGAGTTAAATTAATTTTTCTTATTCGTTAACGTGTTAAATTCATTACTATTCTTCCTTAATGTGTTAAATTAGTTTTTTTTTAATTTGTAATTTTTTTGTTTTTTGCATAAAAACTTTATAAAATGCCGTTTATTTTTTCTAACCAAGATAGTGGATATTCATTTTGTTTATGGGTTTGCAAACGGAAATTTAGCAGAAGCAGCCCGAGAGTATAGGAGAAGATATCCAAATAGAAGACATCCGCATGCTTATCATTTACAACCCGTGCAAGGATTGCAACCTGGCGATGAAGAACGGCGTGCTCCGTTTTGTCGGTGGATTGCTAATGCAATAGCCAACAATCGAAATTTTTTAAATAGTATAATGTGGACTGATGAATCCTGTTTCACAAGACGTGGAATTGTAAACTTTCATAATTTACATGTTTGAGCGCATGAAAATCCGCACGCAATTCGGCCACGAAACTTCCAACATGAATTTAGTGCCAACGTCTGGGTAGGTGTTTATAATAACCGCATTTTCGGGTCTTACTTTTTGCCTCCACGACTAAACGCTGCGGCGTTCTTGCAATTTTTGGAAGCCGAACTTGCCAATATGTGGGGTGACATTGATTTAGATTTAAGAAGAAAGGCCTGGTTTCAACTTGTTGGTTGTCCAGTCCATCATGGTAGGGTGGCAAGAAGTTGGCTAGACAACCATTTTCCTGCAAGATGAATTGGTCGTGGTGGACCAGTCGCATGGCCCACACTATCTGCAGATCTTAATCCTTTAGACTTTTTTGTATGGGGATATTTGAAAGGAAAAGTGTATGAAACACCTGTTCCCCAAGGAATGAACTTATTAATAGGATTAGGAATGCTTGTAATGATATAAGGCCGTTCTTAAATAAAATTACTCGATCAGTCATTCGTAATAATTTCAGGACAGTGGCCACTCCAACAATCCAGTAATAGTAATGATTTAGGTCCGGTGTTTGGGAAATAGACATTTTGTAGCCAATTTTTCATATGAGCAGAAGTGAGTTAACCAGACTTTGATGCCAAGACGAATATGTTATCTGCTTTGAACAGTGTACTATCTAACGTATAAAAAATCATCGTGGTAAATTGCACCAAAATCGACAAACCATAGCTATCCTCAGCTACCCTTAAATGTCGTATAGGGTTTATTTTACTGCGTAAATCTTAATTTGCAACTAATTTATGGTTTTCTTCAAAATATTCTTCAAAAGTGTAACAGTTTCACGAAAACGAAACGTTGGAGAAAATTTCTAGTTGTATCATGACATTTTTCTTAAAAAGTTGCCTTACGAATGTTTTTTCAGATGCACAAACAAACGAAAAATAAAGAAGTTATAGGCAAAAAACGAAAAAGTCATATTTTTCTTTTTCGGCCATATTTTAAAAACTAAAACGGCTAGATCCAAAAGCTTTTTTGAAAATGATGGGCTCTAAGATACGCAATTTTGCTCTCATTTAACCATTTCTGTATCTCTTATGATTTCTGGGATCCCAATGGTGGGGGTCGAATTTGAATTACCCTGTATGCTAAGTTACTTACAAGGGAAGTATCAGAACTGTCCCTCACCGATTTTGTTGAAATTTGGTACAGCGATAGTATGGCCAAAAATAAGGTTTACGTATTTTTTTATACGTGCTAATAAAACCCCTGGGGCGAGTTATAAGGGTTGGAAATCGGAGCAAAATATATATATATTCGCTTATAGGCTAAAAACGAAAATAGCTATCGAAATGTGATAAATGTAAACTGATATTCATTTTCAAAGAGCTTTCTATTGATATATCGCACATATATCTGAGGGCTTCAGCGGGTAAACTACCCCTAGGTTTTTGGAATATTTTAAAAACTACCCTGTCGACTTTGGCGATATTATGTGTCCTTATAGTACGTTTAAAAATATTAATGGCGTGCTAGGGTTAATTACCCTAACCACCCCAAAAATTTTCATTGTTCATTGTAAGAACTTACAAGGGTTAGAAGTTTCGGTAGAAAATATATTTTCGCTAATAACTTTCATACTCCTACAGAAAAAGCTTTTTTATCCTTATTCTATTTAAATAAGACAAAAGTTAGGATAATTATATAAATATTTATTAATAATTTAAATTATTAATAAATATTAACATTTAAATAACTAAAGACACGTATTTCGTAATATTACTTAAAATAAGCGAAAATTCAGTAGTCGGCTATGAAATTGTATGTCAAACTTGACAAATAGGTAATAAAGTTAGTTGACGCCAAGGTTTTATAACCTATTTGTCAAGTTTGACGTACAATTTCACAGCCGGTTACTGAATTTTCGATGATTTTAAGTAGCATTAACGAAATACGTGTCTTTAGTTTTTTGAGTTTTTTATGAAAACGACAATGTTTTTTAAAGAATAATAAGAGTAAAAAAAGTTTTAGAATTAAATTCCACATGAAATGAGGTAATAATGTATTAAATCCACCAACCAGTTAAAGAAATCTGTCAAAATTTAGGGGACTATCACCCTTAATCAATCCTTTGAAATGCTTCAATTGGTCTCAACTTGCTACCAATTTATACCTTCGGTACACTCATAACATATATCAAATTTGGTTTTTCTAGCATAATATGTTACGAAGATATTCAATGTTTTAAAAATGTAAGACCCAACTTTGAAGGCCTATAACTCCTCAGGGGTACAACTTAGTATAGAGATAAGTTGCTTTAAATCATCTTAATTTATTGTCTTCTACATGTCCCTGCTCTTATGTGAATCACCCTATCACTTTCAATTGATATCAAAGATCATAACAGCTCCTAACCATTCAGTCATATTTTAAAATTACTACTTACTGCTTTGTAATGGTATATTAACACATTTATTTTATTCATGGTCTAAGCTTTTTTTAAATATTATCTATACTTATATTCATATTCTATACTTACGGAGATTGTTGTTCATTTTCTGGTGAATTATGCACAAAAATGTTAATTGAAGTAGCTGTGGACCCAACTTTTGAAACAGCTTCACAATCAGATCGATAACTTAAGGGAATTTCTGACACCAGAGGTGGAACCAAAGCTTTTACACTTTGATTTTTATTTTCTACATATTTTATTAGCTCATCAACTTCATTCACAAGACAACCATTTACATGTACACGAACGTTAAGAAGACTTTTTATTATTTCTTTTGAGCCAAAATGATTAATTAATAATTGACCAGTTTCACTCTGCAATATAAACAGATATCTTTTAGAATAACTTAAATCTTTTGTTTTAAAAGATGTAAATTATTAGATGTAGTTTAATTACAAAAATTATATCCTCTAAATTGTACCTTTAAAGTAGTTCCAATTAATTCCAAAATAAAATTCTTCATGGAACAATCATCAAATTCAAATAAATTAAAGCATTTGGTTAAAATTTCTTGTTGCCGGGCATAAACGTTATCATAAGGCAATCCAATTTGAATCTTTGAGAGAATATTCTTCAAGGCCCTTTCTCTTACTTCTAATAGTTTATGATCTTCAAAAAAAGTTTATTGTCATTAACATTATTTCAAAACAATAACAAAATATGAAAAAAAAACATACCTAACTTAGAAATGTGTGTTTTTGAAATATAATGATCATTCATTTTGTGTATTCAACTTCAATTTCCAATTCGAGAAAACTTTGTCAATTTAGGTATATCATATTATTTACATCTGTTGAACATTACATTACATTGGCAGTAAGTTTTAAATACGTTTTAACAGCCGGTGGTAAATTAACATGATATTAGTATATCCAATTCTCAAAGATATTTGGTATCTTTATTTATTGTTTTACAATCGTTTAAACTTTTATAGACAAACTTATGAACTTATAGTTGTTGTATACAATACGATTACTTAAGGAATGAAGTGGGAGAATACAGCAACGGTTTACATTCGTAAAATAGCGTTGGTACCACTATTGCTCAGTAGATGACACATCCTTATTCAAACGTTCAAAACTCTGATAAAAATTATTAATACTGTTAAATCAATCGCTTCAATTTAGGAGCATAATTTTAGAGATTATGTATTTGACTTTAGGTTCAAAATGACACTTAGAAATGCCAACTTTGACGTTGATGACATTCAACGTCAAAAATGGGAAATGACATTTTGAATTTAATTTTAGTACCAATATCAGAAAATTTAAAAATTTGTTAATACGAAAGTTTAAGCAATAATATTAATTTAGATATCCGAGATCGACAAGTACCTCGAATTATTGAATATGTACACTAATTTTTCGTTTATTTGTTTTATTTTGTATGTAGACTTTGATTGTATATAATCAAAGAATGTAGATTTAATTTACGGTAATAATTCGAAGTTGACGATCTCGGATATCTAGATTAATGATATAAAATAAATTTAAAAAAATGTTAATTTTTTTTCAAAAATTTGCTGATGTAAGGGTACAAAAATTGTACGTCAGCGTAAAGAGAAAAGAAATCTCTATCAAATGAGCGTAACGAATGGATACATTGCTATTTAAAAAAATTCAAGTGTTATTCGTTACTCATTTGTTTTCTGATTTAAAAATATTAAACAACTTTTGTATAAAATTTTTTTTTTTATAATGTCAATATTTAACGAAATATATTATGTACTTATATTCCATACATAATGGGCATTCTGTATAGATGGCCCACTCCGCCGATTTTTTCCTCTGTAACATTATTTCACCTTTTACAAGGAGAGAGATTTTAGTCCATTTTTAACCTTTAAACTGCGTTCTTTTCGTTTTCACCAGACAATATGTTATTTATCTGTTCCAGAGTAATAATTTTTCATGTGGTGTATTGCTTTCATTGTCTTTGATTTTTTTGTGATTATAATCCCTTCTGACTCTGCTTCTCTCAATTCCTCTTCGTGTGTGTCAAATAGTTCCTCAACATCGTTTCTTGCATGTCATATCTGCAACCCTTCCTTGTGACACACGACGTGCAGCGTCTACAACATCTTCAGCTGCTTGTTCGATAAGAATGAAATTGTCGCAAGCACAAATAATTGCCTCCTTCCATAAATTTTTCCAGCCATTGTTTAAAGTGTTTTGTTTTAATTCTTTGATAGATTCATTTAATAAGAGTTAAGGAATGCGCGACTGACGAGGTATTCCAAATTTTTATTACAGATAAGTTATGTGTGTAGTGTTTGGAGGAAGAAACACTACCTTAATATTTGGATGCGCTGATATTAATTCTTCAGAGGGATGTCCTGTATCGTTATCTACAATATTAATAATGCTTTAAAACCAAAATTTTTACCATATAAACAACAAAAGATTTACCAATCTAAAAACATTGAGATCCATCAATCTCCTGAAGCATTTGAACACAATAACAGGGTTGCTCGACAATTTTAAACTTTGAAACCTGAAGCTCGTTTCTCTTCCTTTGATATTATCGTTCTGTTGGGTAAACGATTCGACAAAAGGCCTGTCTCATCCGCTGTTGTGGCAGATATCTACCTTCTTTGATTATATTTTTGAATTCCATGGGGTATCTTGCTTTAGCTTCATGGTCCACTTATACCTCTTTCTAAATATATCGCAGCATTCTTTACTTGTTTTAAATTGAAAATCTGTCGTTCCATAAACTTCCAGAAAATAATTCTACAATTTGGTGCTTTTCCCATAAGAATGGCTGTGTTGACTGGGAAGTGTTTTTCTGTTTTTTCCAGATTTGGGTTATTTAGGTTTGGTTTAATGATGATTCTGTTCCTTTCTTCACACTTTTCATATAATGTCCGTTATTACCGAATTGTTGAGCAACTTCTATATTTTTTCACCCTTCACCCAATAGGTTCAATATCTTTATTTTATTTTTTAAAGTAAGAACCTTTCTTGGCCTCTTTGCTGCTCTTATGGATTTCATTTTAATAAAAAAGAGCAATAAATATATCGATACTACTATAATATTGCAAACTCAGCATTCATTACTTCAGTAGATGCATGCATCTAGCATCTACTGAAGTATACTTATCGTGCACTACATAAACATGTGATGCGCACCTTCACAATCAGCGTCGACATGTTTGTAGAAAATTTTGAATAATAATTAATAGAAAGGTTGGTGTTGCTTCTTCTTAACAAGTTTTTTTTTCTTTGGTTTAGTTTCTGATAAAGCACATCGTAAGTCGTGTCCTACGCTGAGCCGACTTCTAGATTTTGTTTTCATAGAAAGTAAAGTTGAAAAGCCGCTCTCACATTTATATGTATTACCAAATGGAACTAGAATTCTTAAAGTCAGCTAAAATAAAATATTCGCCCAGCATTTTTGTCCAAAACATAGATAGGTCATAATCTTGGAATTCCACCTTTAAGGTACACTACGTCTTCGCGTAGTTGGAGAAACTGAAGTTTAGCTGAAACATCTTTGAAGATTTCATCATCTGTAGAAAATGGTCTTAGTATCCATGAAAAAGCTTGACGATTCTCTATATCCGGGAAATATTGATGCAACGAATCAAACGCCAAGATGGTCACTTTCTGACAGTGAGTATTTTATATTTTAATAGGTAATTTAATTATAATATTTTTTATATTTTTTGTATAGTTTTCGGCTGAAGATGAAGATAAAACTTCGAAACCGGTTCCGATATAAATTAAATAATCTCTGCAAGTGTAAAGTTCATAAATTGTGTTTTATTTTCATATATAATAAGGATAAATGCTTTATCTTTTCTTTTTGTATAAAGATTCTTCTCTTTCTCTGTTTTACGATTTTCAAAAAACAAAGCTATTTCTTCGCGCATTTCAAACACTCTGTTTAAAACATTTCCCATTGACAACCAACGTACTTCAGTGTAGAACACTATTAGTGCATCAAATTTCGCACCAACTTTATGACATAATACTTTGAAAATTCTCGAATTTGTCATTAAACGCGCTCATCAAATTTGAAGGTAGCGTCTTAACAGCCAAAGCGTATCGGTATATCATACAGTGATAAGTTATCATTGTGGGGCAACTTGTTTGACGAATGTTTGAAAACCAGAACAAACACCCATCATGGAAGGCGCTCCGTCAGTACACACACTAACTAACGATGACCTCTTCAGATCATTTTCCTCAAAAAACTGTTTTAGTGTTAGAAATATATCTTCGCCGCGTGCAGTAGGAAACCGAAGAAGTTATTTTTAAAAATATTTGGAAAATATCCGGACCATAAAAACAAATCAAAATCATAAAAGTACTCTAATTACAATAATTCTCATACATTTATATACATTTCAGTGCCTCAGAGGTAAGGTGTGTTAAGTCACATTTTTTGCGTAATGAATTATCTCCACCATGTGTATTTGTTTAAACCTTAACCCATTAACTGTCAACTTTTTTTTTAATTGAAACTTGCCAAGTGAAGTACGTTAAAATTTAAAATCCCCGAATGGGGATCGTGCCAGCTAATGGGTTAAGTCCATTTTCAAATCTCTCTCCTTAACAATTTCGAGTTTGTACCTTACCATTTGTTTGTACTTAACATACCTTACCTCTAGGGTTGCCATTTTTTAAAAGTAACTATAGAGGAGATTCTTAAAAAATATATAGGAAATTCAAAAATTATAGAGGAGATTAAATTTTTCAAATTTCTGAATTTAAATTTATTCTGTGTTACATTTACATATTTGTCCGTAGAGTGAACTTTTTTTAATAATAATTTATCATTTTTTATATAGTCATAAAACTCTTTACATGTCAAATCATAATTTAACGTAATTAGTAATTCCGATTTTACTAAATCAACGCAAGAATTATTTCAGGTTTCGGTCCATTTGTTTCCCATTATACTAAAAATACGTTCCACATAAGCAGTAGTTGCAGGTATACTTAAAATAAATGACAGAATTTGTGAAATACTCGGCAGATCCTGTGTTTTACTTAAAATAGTAGTCCGTTTACAGGAGGTACTACTATTTTTAAAATTATCATCTTGAAAAAGTATATTTACAATTTTGTTTAAAATGTTTACTTCATCAAAGATTTAATCAATATTTACAATGAGGTTTGGGTTTTATAGCTTTTCAAGTAAATTAACAATATCGTGAAATTTAACTGGACTACTTAGCTTTAAATGTGACATTAAATATAGTAAATTATCAGTACTAAAGTCGAACTATTTTTTGATAGCAAACTTAAGGATAATTTAATGTTATTTTCAAATTTTGCTGTCTGACATCTGTCTAAATATTTTAATTTTTGCGTAACAAGATATCCAAAGTAATTTTGATCTAATCGATTAGAAAGTTTATCGTCTACTGTCTTAAAAATATCGTATACACAATAGCATCATAAAATATTTTAAGAAAATTTTCACAAAACAGCAAGTAAATTTCTGGGATTTCATTTTCTGGCGTATCTTCATATGTATCATCTTTTATAAAAAATAATTTTTTGATTTGATTGGGACAATCTCTCATGCTTCTGAAAAAGGAGAGCAAATGGTGCCACGATTTTAAAATTCTTTCTACAGCAGAGTACAAACTTAACCACCTGGTGGTGACATGATGTAGTATTTCTTGATATGAAGCGTTGTAAAATTCAAACATTTCTTTCAAGTTTTCTCTCCTTTTAGCAGATACTGAGAAATGGGGGTAGACCTTAAGAACTAAATTTTCAACATCATAATCTGGTTTATCTAAAGCATGCTTATCAAAGCTTCACACAGTTATGGAGAATGTGGGCATAGCAGTTAGCTTTAAATATATTGCCATTTTGTTGCCTTAAATGAGAAAACAGAGATTTATGTTCCCCAAAATTGGCATTATAATTATCTGCACTGAAAGCACTAACAAAAGCGATTGATAAATTATTAGATTCTAAACAAGCTAATATAACCATAGCTAATGCGCTTTCGTCAGGATTTTCTATAAGTCAAGCTTATTAACGACCCCATAGTCATCTTTAAAATATTGTACAGCTATTACAAAAAATTTCCTGTTTTTTACATTGGAGGCATCAATTTGCACACAATAAAATTTATTTTGTAAATCATCAAGAACTATTTTTTTAGCATTTGGGCCAAGAACTTTAACCGTAATCGCTTCAGACTTGGTACGGCCTAAATGCAGCTTATTTGTTAAACTTTTCTCATTACTCTTACTAAAAATATGCTTGAGCACTTTTATGCCACAGTCGAAACTATTATATGACAAATTGTGTTTTATGTTATGATACAGTAATCCTAATTCATTTGCAGCCACATTGTTTTCTTCTGGTGAATGATTTGGTGTGCAGAAAGTTGTTATTAAATTGTTATTTGCTGCCACTTTTGATTGTGTGATATGTATTTTCGCCAATTCATGCTGTTTTACCTAAACATATGAATATTTAATTAATAATGTTTTAATAATATTTAATTAATAATTATATTTAATATTTAATTATTATGAATATTATTATTATTAATTAATTAGTTAATTAATTAATAATTTAATTAAATTTAATTTTAACATATATTGTATGTATAATGTATTATACAACACATATTTGTATAGGTTAATTTGCTTCTTATACGCTTAGTTGCTTACGGTAGTTAATCCTTGACTTTTAATAGAAAAATCTTTAATACATAAAGTACAGGTGGTTCAAATTCGATGTCCGAATAGGCCAACTCGAAAACTATAAGAGTTAGAAGAAAAGTAGCTGACATGTCATGATCTCGTTATTCGAGAAACTGCTAATGCCGAAAACCTCATAGCGCTATCGTCTTTTGTTTTTCCGCTAGAGGCCAAAATTGAAAATATCGTAAAACCCGCAAATGTAATTATCTTGGTTATTATTATAGGTGGAGTATTAATCATCAAATTCATCAAATTCTCTGTAAAAAAGTGTCCATATAATGTCGTAGTTATAATACTCCACCTATAATAATAACCAAGATAATTGCACTTATTGGTTTTACGATATTTTCAATTTTGGCTTCTAGGAGAAAAACAAAAGACGATAGCGCTATGAGGTTTTCGGCATTAGCAGTTTCTCGAAAAACGAGATCATGACATGTAAGCTACTTTTTTTCTAACTCTTATAGTTTCCGAGTTAGCCTATTCGGACATCGAATTTGAACCACCCTGTACACTAAGCATATTCATCAGTAATTTTAGAAGGTTTTAGCCATTTGTATGTGTTAAACCACTCTTTTCGATAAGTAGATTCTACTTCAGCTTCTTAATGAGTGGAGCTTTTTCTGGTTCTCGTCTATATTTGTATCATTTTCTTTTACTTCGTCACTCATCTTGATCTTATTATACTTTATATTAAATTTAATAGATGCAAAATAGTATATTATTATACTATTTTGCATCACTCAGGTTAATTATGCCACTCGCTACGCTCGTGACATAAACTTAACCTTCGTGAATAATAGCCCATTATATGCGAGTAGAATACTATGCTTTGTCCACGACTATTGAAATTGATTCCATAAATTTATTTTTTAAATAAATTTTTTAAATAAACACGCCCTCTGATGGAGAGTTTCGGTAACCACCGCTTAATAACAGACGTTTTTCTTTAAATAGAGAAATAGAGGAGGATTGAAGAATATTACAGAAGGGAGGAGAGAGCCTGTTAAATAGAGGAAACTCCTCTGAAATAGAGGAGAGTTGGTAACCCTACTTACCTCTGAGGAACTGATTTGTATTTGGCACATTTACTAATATATATAGCAATAAACAGATGGCGCTACATCCGATTTAATATTTTAAAAACTTTTCTAAATGATTATAATTATAGTAACAATTAATATAATATTTCAACACCTTACTTGTATTAAATAAGGATAATATTTTTATTAAACAATCAAATTAACAAGAATGATTATCCTACGTCAACGAACTACATACGTCACAAAACATAAACATATGAGCGACATAACCTAAAAATGCGAAAAATATATTTAAACTAAACTGTAAACACGACAAACATTTTGAAGCAAAAATGGCTTATACGGCAACAAATAAGATGTTCCCGGCGAATCACAAAACGGTGTTCGTTTTAGATCACACTCCATATTTTGGAATATCTTGTGAAAGCACAATCGAGTTCGATTTTCAAAAAGGTCGAAATACCTTCATTCCTATACAACCAATACATAAATCATTATGGACATGTAGTGTTGAATCTGCTATTGAATATTGTAGGATTGTATGGGATTTATTTCCTAGTGGAAAATTGGTTAAATTCATTGTTAGTGATAGTACTTCACACAGCTTAAACACTTGGAGTCATTTACAACAGAATACAAATAATGTAACTAATCTAGTAAAATTTTGCACTTAAATTATTTAATCTTTTTTTCTAAGATTATGAATGGTTTGGCATTAATCGGAACTCCACCATCTCCACCTCAAATAAGATCACCAAGATCTTCAGGCGATTTCACAGTTTTACATGGGCTCAGATCTGCTGTTGAAGCATTAAATGAATCTACAGATATCCAACAGGAGAAAATCAATGAGGAAAGTGGTGTTAAAGTCATTAATAGAGGTAGAATAATTTGTATAACTTCAGCTCGAGATAATGAAAGTATGAAGAGATTAGAAGAGATCATGCTTGGGATTTTGGAGGGACAAAACGAAACAGCCAATAATTCAGAGAGGTATGTTTAAAGTCGCCTAAAATAAAATATAAATTACTTCTTTTATAGCTTAATTCCAATTGATCACTGCCATTTGGTTATTTTAAATACATTTCCCATTAATGTAGAGTCTCAAGTATCTAGCCATGGACCAAAAATTGTATGTAAAATTATTAAAATTTAAAACTAAAAATTTATTAAATCAATTTGTTGAATGTTTTAAAGCTATCACCAAATTTAACAACAGAGGTTCATCCAGTGAAAGCTACCCAAATATCAACTAAATTATCTTCATTAATTCTTCAACATTATGATTTGGGCAGTACAACTGTAACAGGTATTCCAATGAAAGAGGAACAAAACGCAAGTTCTTCAGCGAATTACGACGTTGAAATCTTCCATTCAAGCGATGCCCATGCCACCATTTTAAAGGGAACAACTTCTTGCGATGCGACGACGATAAAAACAGTCAAGGAAGGTTTTGAATATGAAACTGTAACATTAAAATGGTGTACCCCGCGTGGTTGCAGCGCTGCAGAGTTACAAAATTGCACCAAGATGCATAGAATTACTCCTGTGGATGTGAATTCTCGACCCTCTTTATGTTTGATTAATTTTTTGTTGAATGGTCGTAGTGTTATGTTGGAGATGTTGAGGAAGACGGGAGGTAAAATGACAAGTCATTTATTGGCTGCTCACGGTGGGGAGATTTTCATTCACACTCTTTGTACTGCTAGGTAAGTGTATATTATATTTTGAGATAACAAGTTGTGTTTGTCAATCAGTCATAGCAAAATAAATTTATATTAATATGATGATGTTAAAGAATTAGGTGGTTATTAGATTATTTTGCGTTTGTGTCACATCAAAAATGCTATAAAAAAAATGTTAAGTTTATGTTAAAATTGTTTGCCAAGTAATCACTTATATACAGATGTCTCAGCGAGACCGGTCATTAGACGTTTCTGGTGTTCTGGCCAAAATAAAAATTTGAGAATTCAGATTTAAGTATTATCAATTGCGTTCTCTTCGACTAAAATATTTTCAGGTTTCTAGCACTTCCGGTTATACCGGAAGTCGCCACCAGTGTTCCATACAGTGTTCCATTTTTTTAAATGGAACACTGTATATTTTTACATACAGTGCCTCACAAAAGTATTCGGAAAGTCTTGTTGTCACCCAAAAAATGCAAAATACGGTGTTTATTATTTCGATTTTGAGATTAAAAACATTCTTTTATTACAAATAAAGTCTCATATCTTAGACAGAACAAAAATATGATATTAATACATAATTAATACCTAATTTATACATTAAACTGTTATGAATATAGTCACAAAGGTATTTGGAAATTTAAAACACAGTAGGCTATGTAGGTTTTTTTCTAAAATTCTACTACATTACACCAAGGTCTATAGAACATAAGGTTACCCAATACCGATTCTCCTCCTCTGAGAGGCAAGGTGGGTCAGTGACGTAGCTGGTTCTATGAACAACACAACATGATGCGAGGTTTAAATATTTTATATAGACTGTACCACAGTATAGGCACGTATAGGCTTTCTTTTATTCTGACTATATCGAACCAGTGACGTCAATTTGCGGGGTAATAATCGATACTACAGAGGCATAGGGAATGAGGTAACCTTATGTTCTATAAACCTTGCATTACACTACATTAGCAGACAAACACGCATTGCTGTAGGTTACCTATTCAATCTGAATGTAAAGTTTTGGTGAATCATTTTTGATTTAATTAAATTCGGAGAGTGGTGTAAAAAATGGGAAGAAAATCAAAACAGACCACGTTTGAGGAAAGAAAAATAATATTCAATCTGCGAAGGGAAGGTAAAACGTTGCAAGAGATATCAAACGCAACAAATAGAAGCGTGTCAACTATCCATAGCATTCTGCAAAGGAATTCGCTTCAGTTGGGACAGCGATCGGGAAGGCCTGCAAAACTTAAGGCTCGTGATAAAGCTGTTAAAGCATGTCAGTAATGAAACTGTGCGACGAACTCTTAGAGGTGCTGGTTACAATGGGCGTTCTCCACGTATAAAGCCGCTTATAAGTGAGAAAAATCGGAGGAAGCGTTTGCAGTTCGCAAGAAAATACGTAAACCATGGCACCGAGTTTTGGTCAAAAGTAATCTTTAGCGATGAAACCAAATTTAACATTTTTGGGCCAGATTGTGATAATAAAGTTTGGCGAAAAGTGAATACCGAAATGCACCATAAAAATACAGTATCTTCGGTTAAACACGGGGGTGGTAATGTAATGTTGTGGGGCTGTACGAGTGCAAATGGTGTCGGAAACATGCAATTCATTACTGATAAAATGGATCACCGGCTCTACATTCAAATATTAAAAGACAATTTGAACGCTAGCGCCAATAAACTCGGACTTTCGGGTCGTTGTCTTGTTGAAAGATGTAAGAAACATACAGCCCAAAATACAAAACTTTGGATTTTGTACAACACCCCAAGTGTTTTAGGAACACCGCCTCAGTCCCCGGGCTTCAATCCGATTGAGCACTTGTGGGCAGATTTGGAGCGTGCCATCCGAAAACATGGAATTACATCAAAAGATAGACTTAAAACAGTAATAGTCAAAGAATGGGAAAAAATATCAGGCGAGAGAATACGAAAACTAGTGTTTTTGATGCAGAACAGATTAAGAGAAGTTATTAAAATGAAAGGATATTCTACCCGATATTAATTAATTAAAAAAAAAAGTTTTACTGAACTAGTTTATTTTTTTACGAATACTTTTGTGACGTGATTCAACCTCATTGTTTAGTAAACTGCTGTTTTTTTTTTGTATTTATGTTGAGATAAAGTTTAGTTTTTACGTTTCAATAAAAGTTTATACCACTATGAAATAATATTGATTAAGTTTTTGTTTTAAATGAAAACTTAAGGAAGTTGTTGTTACTCTCCGGTCCCATAAACTGATTTCCGAATACTTTTGCGAGGCACTGTATTTGGATTTGTCTGTTTTCAAGGCTTATGAATAACTTTACTTTTTGCAATTTGATTCAGGCGTTCTCGAGTTATTCGAATTTTTCTAGAAAAATCTGCTCTATTAATGTTAGGTATAGGACATATGTAGTATAAAAGATGTAAAATGAGACACCGAAGACGAGTAAGTAATAAAATATGGGGTGTACCATTTAAAAAAATGGAGTTATGGTACTTCCAAATTTCAAAAAATTAACGTGCCACAGTAAAGTGACCAAACGTTCTAGACAGTCGTTCTCGGCACCAAAACATACTCCATCATGTTGCTTAAACATGTTCTGAATCCTAAATTGATATCCCAAAAATCGAGTGTTCTCTGATTTTTTTAACAAATGTCTGCTGGAGCAGATTTTTCTGGAAAAATTCGAATAACTCGAGAACGGCCGAATGAAATTGCAAAAAGTAAAGTTATTTATAAATTTTGAGAACAGACAAATTCAAATATGTAAAAATATACAGGTCGATCCACTTTAAAAAATAAAGTGGGTGGGACTTCCGGTATAACCGGAAGTGTTAGAAATCTGAAAATATTTTAGTCGAAGAGAACGCAATTAATAATACTTAAGTCTGAATTCTCAAATTTTTATTTTGGCCAGAACCCGAGAAACGTCTAATGACCGGTCTCTCTGAGACACCTGTATATACAGGGTCCCGTAACTCAACGTTAAGTGGGCACCTGGTGAGACTCCAAGCCATACCTGTTCTGGTAATAATAAGAAAAAAAATCCATGTCTCTTAGTTAAGTGGTAATAGATATATTTTTGAAAATGCTAAAAATCGTTCCCGGTCATATCTTCAGGTACTATATAGTCAGAAATGTTTGTAATTTAATAGTAATTTTTTTAATAATGTATTCCTTATGAACCATGCTACTACTGAAATCAAACAACAAAAGTCGTTAGTTTTGCAAAAAAAATATTAGTTTGGTTGAGTTAAACTTGAAAGAATTTATGTCTATTAAGTTTGACACACTATTTCTAAAAAAAGGAGTACTGCAACACCCTTGGCTATTTTAAAAGATAGCTTGTTTAGTCAAGATTCCAAAATGGTATCAACAACCTAACACTTACTATTTTTCTTTTCTTAAAAAATATTACTGCCAGTCTTTCTGCAAAAAACGCGTTATTTAAAAAATTCATACTTTCGTATGTTTTCCTTCAAAACAATTTAATAACTTTATTAGAAGATGTGCTAGTCAATATCTACAGAGAAGTGTGGTTTCAACAAGATGGTTCTCCAGGTCATTATGCTTGTCCTGTACGGGATTGAATACAGAATATCCCAAAAGATGGATTGAGCGTCTTGGTTCGATTACGTGGCCTCCTCATTTTCTGGGCCTACATCCCCTTGATTTCTTTATTAGAATTGCATAAAAGAAAGAGTGTATTAAAAACCGATTGGAAATCTTACCGAACTGCGCCACAATATTTATACAGCAGCAGAAGAAATAAATGCAAAGCGATTTAGTAAAAATTTTATAGTAAAAAGATTTTTTCTGCGACGATGCAGAGCTTGTATTAGTTCCGACGTCAAACAATTTGATCATTTGCTTTCGTTTTAAGAAAATAATGCAATAAAATTAATAATAAATAAATTAATAATTCCTTTTGTTTAATTTTGTCTTTAGGTTAACCTTATTCGAAACAATCCTTTTGCAAGACATAAGAGACATAAGTTCGTAGATATTGAGAGTAAATACAAATAGCATACGAAAGTATGAATTATTTAAATAACGTGTTTTTTTATGAAAAGAAAAATGGCAAGTGTTCACTATTTTGGAAACTTGACTAAACAGGCCATCTTTTAAAATAACTTGCCAAGCGTGTTGTAGGTACTACTCCTTTTTTTAGAAATGGTGTGTCAAACTTAATTTAAACAAAATTAATTTTTTTTTGCAAAACTAACGACTTTTGTTGTTTGTGACTTCTACTGGGTGCCCCTCAGAAGTGGCTCACCCCCATATTTTTTTTATTATTAGTGATATAAGAAAACCATTTAGAATGCATAATGAGGCCGTTAAAACGGATTATTACGACATGAAATCATTCTCTTTGTACTTCCGGTTATACCGGATGTGAGTACTAATTTCGCTATTTTTTTAAATCTATAATTTTTTTTTCTTCCCTTGGCTCGACAGCATAATTTCACATAACTTTTACTTGAAAAAATTTTCAGGATCGCTTATAATTTTAAAATGAAATGAAAAATAGTCTCACTGCGTTCATCGCTAAACGACAGACCACGCCATAAAAAACACTGCTTCTCTTTCATATAAAACAATATACTATTTTCATTATTTTTAAACGTTTTAGTAGCTTCGGAAAATGTATTACAACTTTTGACGCATAATAGCTAGGTTAATAGTACAAACTACGCTATGCCCCTCTTGATTTACTATTTCTCGAACAGTGATCACTGCTATGCTTTAGTCAGTGATTCTTTTTTAATAATGGTGTAAATTAACAGTTGTATTAAATTAGTTTAAAAAAAAACGCGATCAAACAATTAAATTTAATTCAATTATAAGTTCAAGAAAACTAATTTTCGATTTCTACGTCTCGATTTTGACATAAATGTTAATTTACACCATTATTAAAAAAGAACCACTGACTAAAGCAATGAAATAGCAAATCAAGAGGGACATAGCATAGTTTATACTATTAACCTAGCTACTATGCGTCAAAAGTTGTAATACATTTTCCGAAGGTACTAAAACGTTAAAAAATAATAATTTTTTTTTCATAAATTATAAGCGATCGTGAAAATTTTTGCAAGTAAAAGTTATGTGAAATTATGCTGTCTACCCAACTAAAGAAAAAAAAAATTATAGATTTAGAAAATACCGAAATTAGTACTCACATCCGGTACAACCGGAAGTACAAAGAGAATGATTTCATGTCATAATAATCCGTTTTAACGGCCTAATTATGCATTCCAAATGGTTATCTTATATCACCAATAATAAAAAAAAATATGGGGGTGAACCACTTCTGAGGGACACCAGTATAATAGCATGGTTTATAAGATTATAAGGAATACACAGGTGCAACTTTAGCAATTATTGGATAGTCTTTACGTAATTCGTTAAAATATTCCGAAACTCCTTGTAAATCTACAGCAATCGTTAATACATTCCAGAATACCTTAAATCAGGGGTCGGCAACCTATTGAAACGGAAGAGCCAAAAGGTACAATTTACAAAATTTCCCAGTTTTTAAAGAGTCACTAAAAATTTTCTTTTCAATGTTATCGTATTTAATATTAGTAGCTTAAATACATGTTAGATTTTTGATTTAAAATAAACGGCTTTAAATACGAAATAATATTTATTCTTTATTCTTTTGAAAGTTTTATTAAATCTGGCTTATAACTTGTTGTTTAAGTACGACTCTAGATTGTTATTTGACTTCTAACTTTACTTTTTATTATATTCATGCAAGAGAACGCTTGCTCGCACGAAAGCAAAACGTTGCAATATGTTACCTTTAGAAAGCTATCGCACTTTATTATGCAGAAGTAGATCAGTAAACTGGCTATCTATTTCTTCAAGGAAATCTTTAAACTAGCGATGGTAGAGTGTTTTTGCTAAGATGCTGTTAATAATCTTAATTAGCAAGTTTATGATCTCAACTATTTCGGCCAGAAATTTTTGGGCACAAAGCGCTTCTTGATGAATTATGCAGTGAAACCCTCTAGTTACCCCTCTATGTATTCATGTTATACTTCTGGCTCCATCAGTTGCTATAGAAACGATTTTATTTATGTCGATTCTATTCTATCTTCTCCACGAGTTTGCCTTGAGAGCGGTAGTAATCCTAGCAGTTTTTTTGGACCTTAGGATGACATATACCTGACGAAAAGGGTAATTTGTGCCGTGTTTTTTATGTCGCAAGACTCATCTATACTCACGTGATAAAGCAGAAGCTAGTTGAATGTCTTGCACTTACCTATGTGTTACATTTGAAGACATTTTAGCAGTTGTATCTTGTACTGTTTTAGCAAATAATGGCAAATCTTTGATTTTTTTTATGATTTCTGCTTTGTTTTTAAAATCACGAAACAGTTCTTCAGGTGCACGTATAAAACATTCTTTGACGTAGTCCTCTTTTTGCAATTTGACTTCTTATTGTGTGCGAATTTTTTGTGGTAAACGAAACAAGTTGGAAGGCCTGATTGAATTTTCGGTTTTCTTCTTCAGTTAAGCGCTCACGTTAAGCGGAGCGATTTGTAATTAACAATTATGAAAATAGAAGCTATTGATAAATTAGGTACTTGAAAATATATTTTCTTATTTTTTAAGGGTTTTGATAGTAAATTAATATAGTAATTAATGTTTTTCGTATGGAACTGGAGAGCCGCAACTTTACATCAAAAGAGCTGCATATGGCTTGCGAGCCGCAGGTTGCCGACCCCTGCCTTAGATAGATTTTACAAACCGAAATTCGTGAAAACCTGTTAGCAATCTTCTAAAAATCTTGGAAATATTTAAAACGTCTTAATAATACAAATAAATTCCAAATAAGTCACCGTTTCTCCGTTCCAGTTTGGAACTCCTTTCAAACTTTTGGATTTCCTTGGAAATTATGAAGCTTGAAAATCTTTCAGAAATTTTCAAATCTTAGGCAATATTTAAATCCTTAATAATCTATCAAGTCCTCAGGAAATACTTGGAAGATATAAGATAATTTTCTTATTAATAAAGAATTATTTTGAATATGTGATATCTAGTAATATTTCTTGGCTTTTTGAGTTTTATATTAACACATTCTTCTTATTTTGGAAAAGGTCAGTATTAGAAGATCCACCTTCGATATCTGAAGGTTGTGGAGGACGAGTTACAGATTATAGAATTCCAGATTTTGGATTATTCATTCAACAGAATAAGCTACTTTCTGTGAAATCGAATTATGGCGCTCAACTTCATCCAGTTCAAAGAATGAAATCCCGTCTTAGCAGACACACCAAATATTGGCCTCTGACAATTAGTTCGACTTTGATATTCAATTTAAAAGGGGTAAGAATTCACTTTTAATATTATTATTGTTATAGAATATTATGTATTTATACTTTGTATTTAAGAGTTTGGAACCTTTACCCAAATTAATCACAAAAGAAAAGCTCTTCGACGAAGAAGTAAATCAATGTAAACAAGTTATCTATAATTTGTTAACTCAAGAAACGAAACACGAACCTTTAAATCTACCGAATATCGGTCAAAGGGGAAGCAAAGGTGGTCAGAAGCGCGAGGAGCAATACAAATTGATGTGGAACGAATTGGAAACATTAATTAAAAATAATTTACACTCAGAAAATCATCGTACTATTTATAAGGTTTTAATTGAATGTCATAAGTTTAACTTGGACGGCGACGAAAAAATGGAAGTCGATCAAAGTAAGATTAATAGTAATTATTTAATTCGATTATTATTGTTAACTTAATGTTGTTTTTATGAAAAAAGATTTAGAGCAACGAGTTTCTGTAATAAGAGCCACAACAGATTCACCAATGTCTCCACCACCATTAACTACAATTTCGGCGAATTTAACAAGACAACCCAATCTAAAATCAGGGACGAAAAGTTTATTAGATATCTACATGGAAAAAGAGAAATGTAAATCAAGGCCTGAATTTGCGGGAATTTTAAATAGCGATGGTCCCGTTACTAAATTGTATTCTAATTTAAAAACGGACGATTGGGCACCGCGTGAAGGATCAGGAATTCAAGTAGAATAAGAGTAATCATTAGGAATAGTAAACATGTGTATGTACTTTAAAATGAAATACATGTGGGAATGTGAAATGTCAGTGGGTGTTTAATGTTACACTAAAAATTATGAATTTGTACAGTAATAAATAATCCTGACATGTATATCTTAATAAGTAAACATGCCTATTAGTATACAGGGTGGTTCAGTTTTTAATTGGGAAACTTTACTAGAAGCGTTGACTGAGAAATTTAACAAGACAGGGAAAATAAGTGTCGCAGCTGCAATCGTGTTCCCCTCTCCCTACTACTGAACTAGTCCCACCGCATTCACTCTGTAAAGTGGCGCCACCGTTATAATATACCGAACCACATCCGAGCTGAGAGAATTTTACATTTCTCAAAAAATATTTAAAAATTGAAAATCATACTAATAAGTTGAAAAAATAGGGAATTTTAAAGATTTTAAAAATCACATAAAGTAGTTAAAAATACGAAAAGTTGTAATATTATATAAAATTGATTTATTTTATTATTTTAATTACTAAAAAAGTTTAAAAATCATTGAAATTAATTGTTAAACACTTTATTAAAAATACTTGGAGAAAATAAGTCCACTGATTTTTGCGGCAGTAGTTAATTCCCTAAAATTCGTACTTTCCTATGTGGTTTTCCACATGCTATGGGAATTTTCTTTCTATCATCAGATTCCCATTTCAGATTTCTAAAAATTTTCATTTTTATAATTAGTTTTACCATTTGTTTTCTATGGTCTATACAATTTCCTTCGGCATATAAGCATGGCAAGTCGTCCATTAAATCCTTTTCTATATTTTGTACAACATTTTCACTTAATTTGTGCTGTTCGTAAAGAGCATTAAATCTATTTAAAATGTATGTGGTGGTGTTAATAAAGCTCTCAGTAGGTCTTCTTAAGAATTGTGTATCAGTGGAACAGCAATAATCTTTATTCAAAATAAAAAATTCGTTTTCTTCAAACGCATCATTTGAATCTTTTATTAAATCAGATCGACATTGTTCGCACGTTGTTTTGTCAAAAATTTTGTGGAATACATAACCTGCAACATACGCTGTCGTACAACTTACCAATGTAATTTTTTTTTGGCCACTGCTAGATGGAATTACTTCGTTGATGTCGTCGACATTTACATCTTTCTGAGGAAGAGTCAAGACACACCTGGCAATTTTCTGTTCTTCTATTACTTGGTTTTCTTTTTCTGCATCCATCAGTACACAATATCAGTACACTGGCCTCATCAGCAATACAATTACTAGTATCCACCTCCATTCCCAATCTAACGTTGCTGTTATGCTGCATCGCAATTCGAAATTGGCGAACTGTAGGCGTCGGATTATAACCGCCTCTGCTTCTGACCACAGAAAAAAAATTTGATTTAGAAAATTTGTTAACAGATATTTAATTTTCATTAATTTCAGTTCCGACCATAATAATAAAATAGAACGTATGGTCCATTGAAACCCCCCCAAACAGTAAATGTTGTTTCTTTTTGTTTCTGTATTATTTGCTATCTCGTAAACATCAATGTGTTTAAAAAAAATTAATCCCTGTAATAAAATATTTTCTGGTCTATCATTGTAAATCGATAATGCTCTTTTGTTGGGATTATTATCATTTACTGTTTAGAGTATCAAATATATTATTTACACTTTCAATAAAATCGGCAGTATCTATCGCTGTATTACTTTTTAATTGCATCGTTCCTCTGGCTGTAGCAACTGCTGCTGCAACTGTGTGCGAGAATATTTGTGTTGCATATTTGACTCGCATTTTCTCAAATGTTGTTGGTTTAATGTGGGATATATCGCTTTTCTGTTATTGGAACATCAGAGGATTTAAGTTCATTTTCCTTAATTCTCTGATAACATCTTTTATGATTAGATGCAGCATAGAACTTTTTACAGGTCCAGCGGATGTATAATATCCTAATGGTATTTTGTAATTATGGAGCAAACCCCGCAGATAAAATACAAGAGCCGTGTTGGCTAGTTTGGACTCTTTGCCATAGTTGGCCAGATCTTGACATCCTTCAATTAGATCCTGTAATTTATTATATTCCAGCTGTGTTTTTAACCAAATTTCATCAAATATTACCACGCAATGTTTTTCGTAATCTGTCATACTTTTAACTTTTGAAGCTAATTTCTTTGTCAGTGTAGTTTTGATCCCTGTTTTTAAATTTTAAACTTTCAACCAGGACTGTATAGTTCTGACCGCTGGCAGAACAAACTTTAATTTATTTAAGATAAAACTGTACGTGCTGGGTGATTTGTAGAAAAGAGACATTGCGATCTTTCCTTTTTTGTAGGCATATTCATAATTCGATCACTTACTACACTCATGTTAGAAGAAGTAGAAGTACTCTGGTGTTGCTTTTCGTCTGGAGAATAGTTGACTGTGAGAGTTGATAATGCCTCCGAATCAGAATTTGATGTTGTGCTAGAATTGTCAGCAAATTGTCTTTTCACCATACGTTCACAATACTTTTGTACCATACGTTTTAACAAGCGAATGTGTTCGGAATGGGCTAGTTGGAACAGCAAAGGTCTGCACAAACAGAAGAAAAACGCTTATTAAGTTTATGTTTTAAAAGAAAAAATCTGATAGTAATTTACGAAAAGAAAATCTTAACTCAAAAAATAAATAAAGATAAATTAGCTATATTCCATACTTTTGTCATACCCTATATATAAATTCCACACAAAAAAATCCTCAAAGAAGCTTGTAACCAAAAGTTGTAAATTACATCAATGTGTTTACATAAGACATGACCAAGACACAAGGAGTATATCACTTTTTAAAAAATGTCTTTCACAAAGTTTTGTTTCTTTTAACTCTTCGACGTCGATCAAAGCAATTTCAATATTTCCGCATCGTTTTTGCCATTCGATTGCTCGTTGTTTTTCTTTTATAGGAAATTTGAAATAATTTATTCCATTGTCTTTTAACCTGTGTTTTCCACAATTAATATAATAACACATATTTTTAAGCGGCATTTTCTTGAGGGCACTAATGCATACGATAAAAATTACACTTAGAACTGCCGAGAACACTAACAACAGAAGAATAAAATTTCAATTTAGGAAGCTACTTCAACTTGGGTAGCGCCATCTAAATGTGGAGATATTTTACGGCGACGCGTAAAACTATCGTATGACATGTCTTGTTAAATTTCTCAGTCAACGCTAGAAGGTAGTACTTTCCAAAATAACATAAGTTTTTTGTATAAATATAGGGTCGCAACTCTTTTGTTTTCGAGCTATGAGCGATCAAAGTTGAGCCCTTCCCTAGCGCCCTCTAAGGGGATGAAATTCACAACCCCTTTGAATTTTTTATAAGAACTTTTTATAAAAAATAAAATCATGCACCGCTATGTGCCGCCATGTTTAGCTAAAATAATAATTGTTCTAAAAGTTGGCTCTGAGATTCATTTACATTGAATCCTCATAATTGTTGATGATTATTAATAATTTTTGACTGTTATTAAGCAAGAGTATCAATTTTTTAATATTGTTTATTATTCTTAAAAACAACGTAATTTTGTTCAGACATTCACGTTATTTATGATTTTTGTTATGAAAAACACAATTAACTTATGTTATTTTGCCAGTACTAGATACTAGTAAATGCACAACTTCTATAAAAAAACTTTTTTTTTTTAAATAATAGTACATTGCCGTACTGTGTAGCATATTTTATTTTTTTACGCGAAAACTATTATCTTTAAGGAAAAAACTGAAGAGACAAAAAAGAACAATAGAGCCGAAATAAAAAATAAAATGTAAATTGTTGACACAACTTTGATCGCTCATAGCTCGAAAACAAAAGAGTTGCGATCCCCCGTATACACGGTGTTCCGGTGACTTGGGGCATAAAATTAACCTCATATACTAGAGCAAAAATGATGACGATTCGTGAAAAAAAATTATTATGAAAGTCTTCAAATGGCCATGATATGGGCCATCAAAGTTCAGAAATTTTAACACACTTTTTTAAATATTTTCAATACCATTTATGGTAGAACGTTGAAATTTGGTACAGTGTAAACAAATATTAAGCAAAATCATTGAACCAATTTTGACTTTGATCGGGCGGCGGCAACCATGCTATACAGGTGTCCCTAAAATTTGTTTGCTCAGAACTTTTTTGTTCGCTCGTAACCCTACATTTATTTTTGTACTTTTTAATAGAAAATTTATTTTAGAACTTTTATCACTCTTTGAAAATTTTGATAACATTGACCGTTTTCGAGTTATACGCGAAAATATTAAGCTTCGATTTCAATGGTAACACTAAAGGTACGTTTTCCTCCATGGTCGCCGGTCGCCGACGACTGCGACTGAGTAGCGACGACTGATTCGCCGACGAATTTTTTATTAGGTACGTTTTCCTCCATGGTCGTCAGTCGTCGACGTTTAGTTCGCAAGTATACAGTATATATTGTGTATTTTTTTAGACTCGAGACAAAACGTATAAAGATGAACAAAGTACGACAAAGAAATTTGATTTTAATGTTATTAAATTATCAAGAAGAAGAGGAAAATTTACTTCTTTCTTTAGTTTAGGAAAGTGAAGAAAAAAAAATATACATGTTTCAGCGGAGAAAATTGGAAGGATTTTAATCAATATTGGTAAATCAGTATTTAAAAGATAATGAAACCAGATTTAAAGAGTTTTTTCGAATCACACGCCATCAATTTAATTATATATTGGAACTCATCCAAGATGATCTTGTAACAAAACCCTACAACCGTGTGAAGGACCCAATAACACCAGGAGAAAAATTGGCAATAACGTTAAGGTAAGCAAATTTCCTTTATTTTTACTATATTTNCAATTTGGTCGTTCTTTTTTAGCTTGCATGATAGTATACTTGAAAATAGTAATATTTTTCAAATAAATTTTTTCAAAATTTTTAGTTATAAAGGAATAGTTTGTAATTTGCTAAAATTGCAAAAAGGTAGCGTAAAAATGAATATTTTCCGTCAAGATTCCCACGAAGTATTACCACCGCGTTAGTCCCGCCTCCTGCCGACTGAGCGGCGCTGACATCGACTCTCTTCATCGAAGCTCCTTGTTTTATCTATTACTTTTTAATGTGGTAGAGAAAATAATCATTTCCAAAAGTACGTTTTGAACTTTATTTTCCGTGATGAAATGTTCTTCAACGTTATGGCGCTAAAGTGAAATTTACTTTAGCGCCATAACGCTGAAGTACTTTTTTGCTATGTTGATCTTAGCAACCGTCGTTATGCAACAATGACTTACTTCTACCGCGAGTAAACACGACAACAAAGTTGTCATTTAATGACGTTTGAAGAAAAAATGAATTTTTCCTAATTATTCAATAACTATAAGAAATATACCCCATAAACTATATATATTTGTTATCAGAAGAAAATAACAAATTATTTTAGGTCATAGCCAACTATGGTTTCCATTTAAAAAAATGAAGTTACGTCTAAAATCTCGAAAATAAAAGATGGGAAAAAAATTGTACCTACGCCACTGAATTCTTCGTAAAAAGTTGCCCATATAATGTTTTATTTATAATACTAAATCTTTGATAATAAGTGAGATATTCGCGATTGTCGTTTTCGCAAAATTTTCAGTTTTTGCCGATAGGGCGATAACAAAAGACGATAGCTGTTCGGAGTTTTCGGCATTAGTATTTTCTCGAAAAACGAGATCATAACATGTAAGCTACTTTTTATCTATCTCTTTTAGTTTCGGAGATAGCCTATGCGGACATCGAAATTGGGACACCTGTACATATTTAAATATAAACCGATGAACGTCAATAATCGATCGAACCCGACATTCGGGGTATAACCCGAGTTTCTCTATGCGATGTACTGTATTAAGAATAAAACTCCGGGTATTCCCAGAGTTGTCTATTCGAACGCAACGGTCATGTGGGCGTTAAAATTTTTCATTCAAGCAGTTTAAAGTAAAAAGTGTTAAAAAGTCGTTATAAAAGTTCATGTTTAAAATATGAACAATCGAAAGCGAATTAATTTAATAATAAATCAAAAACTTGAAACAATAAAACAGTTGGAGTCTGGAGTGTCCGTTTCGCGAATATGCGAGCAATATGGGATTCGAAAACAAACGGTTTCGGACATTAAAAAAAAGAAACAAACTAAACAAATTTAGTTTAATGTGTGATGTAGATGCGAAAATGAATCCCGGAAAAGGAATGAAATTGGCACGTGAAACTTCACTTGAAGAAGCGTCATTGAAGTGGTATATGGTACAACGTTTTTGTGCGAGCAGTTGAACTTAAATCTGCTGCAATTAAATTAGCTAATCATATGAACATAATTTCATTCAAAGCAAGTGATGGATGGCTCTGGCGTTTTCGCAAAAGACATGGAATTTTTAATAATAGGAGATAGCTGATGAAGTGACGATGGTGGATAACGAGCTTGAAAGCGAGGATATGAAACATTATAAAGATAAAATTGTCAACCATCAGATCGCATCTCGACGATTTAATAACATTTATAGATGATTCATCAAATAAGAAATTGCAATTGTATCATGCACATTTCCGTAGTTTTAGGGAGTTAATCATAAAAGAACAACAAACTTCAAAAGTGCAAACAAAACTTTATTGTTTTTTAAAAAAAGCATTGCCAAAGCTTTTTGGTAATGCCATAAGCGCTTCGACATCCAGTGCATAATAACATTTTACAACCAGATTATACATATATCACAAGTAAAGTTTTTCGTTTAAATAATATGTATAGGTATATAAATAAAAAGATATATAAGACATATGTTCATTCATTTTATATTTGATAGCAAACAATTGACATTATATACCTCTTCCTGGTCTTGGAATAACCCTCAATTGTGGTAAATATTAAAGTTTCATATTTGCCTTATAACAAGTTATAATAGAAAAAACGTGTTCGGGACTGTTTTTCTATATAACGGACACCCCCTCCCCCGTATTAGTCCGTTATATCGAGGTTTTACTGTATTATTGTTTTATTTAAAATTTTGAAACGTCGAGTGAACGAGTGTAAATGCGATAGAACTTTATTTAAAAATTAATTTGAAATACAATAATAATAGTAAGAAAAACACTGACATTTAAACGTCAAAAATATTTCTGACAAAGATTGCAAAGCCTACTAAGATTTTTTCAATAAAATTTATTTCAAGTTTTGATCGACAACCCCGTTGTTTAACGGGCAGTGTTTGCTTTATTATTTTTTTTTCTCAAAAATTAGTCGTTTTTGGAAAAATTTTAGAGACAATAAAGTTTTAAGATACTTTCATCTACCTATGTAAATTTTTTCTAATGTATTTATCATCTGCATAAAAAAAAATGTTAGCAAAAATGTAAAGGGGGTGGTTACGTTTAGTAGTTTAGAAGGGTAGGTTGAAAGTACAAATAGGGTCAAAACGTGCCCTATTATGACTTAAACATATTCCCCAAATTTCATTTTCCTAGCGTTTATGGTTTTTGAGAATAAAAAATTAAACCAAAATTTTCCGCCATTTTTGGAGGGGTGTAGCTCCTTAGGGGAGCCGAAGTCGCCCATGGTTCATATATCAAAGCACCCTTAAAATTCACTAAAGAATCGCCCCTTGAAGTTTGTTGCAGTCATTCAGATACATCCTGTATACTTCTTGTACTATTGAAAAAAAATTTGTTATTTCCAGAGAACTTTTAGCAGCATCATTTATTACAAGGTTGAGGCTGTGCGACGCGCAAGGAATATAAAGAGCGCGTGGGTTAATATCTAAAATGCGTTTCTGTAATCCTATATGTTTTCCCTTCATATTCGCACCGTTATCATAATCTTGTCCTCGTATGTTATCTAGGTTCACATTCAGCAATGATAATAAATCTATTACAAATGTGGTTAAGCCTTCGCCAGTGGTATTAATAACAGGAAAAACCTAAAAAGTGTTCCTTTACCTCAGCACGATTTGTAATTGAATTTAAATGAGCAATCTAACTACTACTGAAATGTGTTCGTCGTGCGAGATATCGGGGGTGCAATCTAAAATAATTAAGTAATATTTTGATTGTTTTATATGATTAATAATAGTTTTTTTTGATCTTTTCGCCCAATAACTGCAGTATTTCGTTTTGAATTTGGTGGCCAAGGTAGTATGGCATGCGATTATTAGCCCTTTCAATATTACAAAGGTGTTGCTTCAAAACGCTGTCAAAGTTAGCTACACATTCAACTAATTTCCAAAAATTACCGTTATCAGGCTTAAATATTTTTTTAGATTTTCCTCTTAATGCTAAACATTGACGTGCAAGAAAACGTATAAAACATATAATTCTTTCTATCATTCTCCTCTTCTCCCGTTGAAATTCTTCTTGGGTTAAATGATCAATAATCCTTCCTTTCATAACAGAGGTTGTCAAAACAAGACATTTTTTAACATTTGATATATGTCCCGTACTTTTTTCATGTCGTTCTACGCTTTTTGACAAATGCTGCCAATCATTGAAGCCTATAATGAAAACACTACCAATAACCCAAAAAAGCTTACAGTAAAAACAATACACAGAATTATTTGACTGCGAGTGTATTAACCAATTCTTATGAGCAATTTCATTGTTTTGTAGCGTTTTGGAAAAATATGCATTCGAAAATGACCTATTTTTATTGTCTTTAGGAAAAGCGAAACTTTTTACTTGCTGTGGTCCATGATCTACCAAACACATTCTTATTTTATCCGTTATTAACTTAGGCCATAACGCGGGATGATCCATAACGTCACTATTAATTAATAATTATTAGCGGTGTTTCTTCTGTTATATTCATATTAATTGATGAGGACGGTTCTGAACTTTGTCCAACAATGGTTACACTAACATTAGGTGTTTCTTGATTACCTTCTACCACCATATTTTCTATCGGCTACCGAAGATGGACCTATTGAACAATGGGTTACAATTGCAAATGGTTTCAAAAAATAATAGTTGTAACTAAAATTCTATTTTATACAATTTATTTTCTATATGCAACTCACCAACCCGAATAAATTTCTTTATAGAGCAGGTATGTTTCTTCACGTTTTCGTCTTTCTCAAGATTTATTTCCTATTTTGTGCACCAGATAACTTTTTTTTACGTCTATCTACAAATGGTAACTCATCTTTAGAATACCTTCATTAATAAATACTTATTAGCTATAAGTATTACTTATATATATTTATGACATTCTAATTTTATTAATACCATTCGGTAGAGAATCGTTTGTACCACTTTCGATTTCGTTTGTACCTCATACGGTTCCAAAATACAGCGATTTGTTTATTTTTAAGAATACCGCTGAAAGTGTGTATCTCCGTTATTAATGAGTTATCACAAAATGGTCTATGGAGTTCGAAAGAGAATCGTTTGTTCCCGTTTGTACCTCAACCGGTTCCAAAATACAGCGATTTTTTGATTTTTCAGAATACCGCTGAAAGGGTGTATCTCCGTTATTAATGCAGATATCACAGAACGGTCTATGCAGATGTCACAGAACGGTCTATGGAGTCCGAAAGAGAATCGTTTTTATGCTTTCGTACTACTTTCGATTTCGTTTGTACCTCAACCGGTTCCAAAATTCAGAGATTTTTTGATTTTTGAGAATACCGCTGAAAGTGTGTAGTAGTTCTAGTTCCATTTTTCTTTATTTATTTTTTTTTGGCTTATTTTATTTTCCTTTTTATTTTTTTTGTCTTTTTTATTTATTTAGACTTTTCATTTGTTTTTGAAACTTTTATTTTTATTATAACATTTTATATCTTTTTACGTAAACTAATAATGCGAGTTTTCTTTTCTGTTGTAATTTTCTTTTATTTCCCATTTATTCGGTGAATGTACGAGATAACATATTCTGTTACAGAAATTAGATGATAAGTTAACTCGCCAAACATTAATGTACAAGGAATATCTGAAATGCAGAATACCCCTGGCCAGTTAGTATAATCCACATTTTCTGCAAGCCGTACCAACTGTAAGCATTCAATGTCAATGAAGAGATGATTGCCGCCCGTGACATGCAAGGTTACGTTGTTACATCTACATTGAACGCAGCTTTTATAGTGTGAATCAGATATCTTTTCATTGGTGGCACTTTCAAGAGCCTGTATACCCTGCTGGTAGAAAAGTTCGGTATTTATGTCAACAATGGGAACATTATGAACAATGTAGTTATTGCAGTCATTACTTCTGACTAATTTGGTATGATGGTTCGTCAATTAGCAATTTTTGAGCAATCACTGATATTGAGGTGACAATCAATTTGATTGCTGTTGTTGTGTTCTGTATGCTATTTATTTTGAAATGAACTGTATTTCTTTATTTTCTTGTTTTTAATTTAGTGACATTCGTAGATTTAGGTTTAATTGTCTAAAGGATAACTAAAACGCACCTAACACCCTTTCTCATTCGACAGGAAGTGTCCATTTTTATTTCGCTGCCAACTTACAACTTAAAAATAACCAAATATTACTCTAAGTCAAAAAAAACAAAAACACCAGACAGAACATGCCGCCAGCCTTGAAATATCAATATTTAAAACTAACATACATAAATGAAAACAAATACAAATTTGTAGAAAAATAGGAATATATAATATTTGTAAAATATATTCCCTGAACTGAGTTAATCTTCATCTATCGGTAACGGACAAACGTTTGCAACGGCACTATATGCCGCTTCTTGTCCGTACTAACACTACACGCACTATATGGTCCTGGCTGGGATATAGTTCTTCTACACGGCCTAAACGCCATTGTAGTGGAGGTATGTTTTGCTCTTTCAACAAAACCATGGTTCCAATCTGGACGTCATGATTATTGCGCGTCCATTTTGAACGTTGTTGTAAGGTGTGTAGGTATTCATGATTCCAAACACGCCAAAATCTTTGCAACAATTGTTGCTGTTGTTTAAAATTGTTTAAACGGTT
>NW_019280422.1:0-30355 GCF_000648695.1 Onthophagus taurus | reverse complement strand
GTACGTACATCTTACGCTAGTTTTGCCACTAAATTTACGACGGTAAATATTTTTATTATAATTTTTCTTTAATTAAGATTTTTTATTTTATAATTTTAATTTACAGTCGTGCCTGAAGACGACTCATTCGTTCGAGTCGAAACAATATTGTAGCACTGAAATCTAATAAATATTTTTCATCATAACAATTTAACATTTTTCAACTTTTCTTTAATTTCAGAAATAAACGAAATATGAACATTTTTTGAAATTGCGAAAATTTGGCTTTTTGGCTACAACTTAAAACAAAAAAAGAGACCGGGACGTGGCACCTACTTTTTCGTATCTCTTATAGTTTCTGAGATAGCCTATAATAACACCCAAATTTGCCCACCCTGTACAGGGAAAGGGTTGTTAAGCTGCCTAGTGGTACGTTATGCTAACACAGCTAACGCTTTCAACAAAACCGAAATCCGCAATGATTTTTTCATTTTCAGAGTATTAATTCTTAACAGATACTCAGATACTCTCTTGTAAATTTACATTTTTATATGTATGTTAATAATCGGTAGCAAATGTCAAACTGTTTATTTTTTCCTTAGTGATCCTCCGATAATACATAAACACAACATTCCCAACACAACTTTTTTTTTCCAGCGGTCAGAGTCTAAATTTATAAATTATAGAATTTATAAATCATCTACAAGGATACTAGATATTCATGGCACACTAGGTTAAATATCGATATGTGTGCATTTTTCAAAGAACCTTAATTATCTCCCTAACCATAAATGTTAGGTATAGGACATATGGGATATAAAAGATGTATAACGAGACACCGAAGACGACTAAAAAATAAAATATGGGGGGTGCCATTTAAAAAAATGAAGTTATGGTGCTTTCAAGTTTCGAAAAGTTAACGTAAAAAGTTATGGTAGTAAGTCTACACAGCTATACTCGGCACCAAAACATACTCCATCATGTTGCTTAAGCATGTTCTGAATCCTAAATTGATATCCCAAAAATCGAGTTTTCTCTGATTTTTTTAGCAAATGTCTTTCTCATAGACTTTTACACTAGGAGTTAAAAAAATGAAAAATTGTTAAATTAAAACTAAATAAAACTATATTAAATTTGATGTCCCATCTTCTTGAAATATGTTTTTACATGCGTTTCTAGACAATCGACAATGAAAAATAAGAATCAGTTTTATAGTCTCAGAATTAAATTTTTAATCTGTTAGAGTATCTATGGCTAACTTTTTTAATTATTCTTTTTTTAAGATAACGTGTGAGAGGAAGTCCCAAATAGAACAACATGCGAAAAGTGCAAACCATATACAACAATGTGACAAAAATAGATTGATAACAACTATAAGAAAGGTATATGTTTGCATATTTCCACATATTTTTGCATATTTTGAATAAAAAGCTTGCATATTTATGCGCATATTTCCTATAATTTGACTACATAAAAATCCGAGCTCTAATAACAAGAAATACGTTTGATGATAAAGTTTGTTTGTAAAAATGAAAACTGTCAATGTTTAATTATAGCAAAAATCGAAAATATCACTTAAACTTTAAAAATATCATACCGACTTTATTTACAGGAATTAAGAGACGACTTTTATCTTAAATTAAAGCTTAAACTTCAATCTTTATTTCTATATGTAACAAGCAACACGTTTGATGATAAAGTTTGTTTATAAAATCGAAAACTGTCAATGTTTAATTATAGCAAAAATCGAAAATATTACTTAAACTTAAAAAAATCATACCGACTTTATTTATAGGAATTAAGAGACGACTTTTACCTTAAATTAAAGCTTAAACTTTAATCTTCATTTCTATATGTAACAAAAAATACGTTTGATGATAAAGTTTGTTTGTAAAAACGAAAACTGTCAATGTTTAATTATACAAAAAATCGAAAATATTTGTTAAATTATCAAAAATCATATCGACTTTATTTATAGGAATTAAGAGACGACTTTTATCTTAAATTAACGCTGAAACTTTAATCTTCATTTCTATTTGTAACAAGTAACACGTTTGATAAAAAAGGTTTTTTGTAAAAACGAAAACTGTCAATGTTTAATTATACAAAAAATCGAAAATATTTGTTAAATTAAAAAAAGATCATACCGACTTTATTTATAGGAATTAATAGACGACTTTTATCTTAAATTAAAGCTTAAACTTTATTCTTCCTTTCTATATATAACAAGCAATACGTTTGATGGTAAGTTTGTTTGTAAAGACGAAAACTGTCAATGTTTAATTATAGCAAAAATTGAAAATATCACTTAAACTTTAAAAAAATCATACCGACTTTATTTATAGGAATTAAGAGACGACTTTTATCTTAAATTAAAGCTTAAACTTTAATCTTCATTTCTATATGTAACAAGCAACACGTTTGAAGAAAAAGTTTGTTTGTAAAATCGAAAACTGTCAATGTTTAATTATAGCAAAAATCGAAAATATCACTTAAACTTTAAAAAAATCATACCGACTTTATTTATAGGAATTAAGAGACGACTTTTATCTTAAATTAAAGCTTAAACTTTAATCTTCATTTCTATGTGTAACAAGCAACACGTTGGATGAAAAAGTTTGTTTGTAAAATCGAAAACTGTCAATGATTAGTTGTAACAAAAATCGAAAATGTTTGTTAAACTTTAAAAAGTCAACTGCATTTTTAAGAGTCAAGAAACGATTTATATTTGAAATTGGAGCTACATGATTGCACTTTAGGATAAGGCATAAAAAGTTTTATGTAGGATTATAAAAATTTCCAGGTCATAGATCTCAATTGATATCATCATAGAAAAAATAAACAAAGTAGATAACCGAAAAATTTATTGTTGCTTTAAAGTGAATGTGAAGTGGATTAAGAAATAGTGATGTAAAAATATTTTAGTTTTAACCGATTCTCTTCTGCATGACTTTTAAAATCCAATTGTAGAAAACATACACCTTCTTGTACTCCTTAAATGAACAGCATTCACCTTCTTAAGTATGTATGTATATCAATTAGAAATTATTAATATTTACTTTAGCTGCTGCTGCGTGTGAAAATTCGCCAAAGACAGGAATATCCATAATGAGAGGTTTTTGGCTCATACACAACAATATCAGAATATCTTTTCGTGTTGAAACGTCCGCTTCAAACCAGTTCAAGTTATAAACATCTTCGGCAGCGCTACCAGCCTATTAACAAATATCACTTTATTAATATTTTAGGTGAATAACAAATTAGTTCATACCGCTGTGGTAAATCTTTGTCCAATTGCGTGAATTGTATAAAGTGCAATTGCTGTTGATACCATCACTAAGCAACTTATTAAATTCTTTTCCTACAAAAAGTACTTAATTAGCAATTAAAAGATTTTATATCATACGAGAACTCAAACCAAAGCAAATGCGGTGACCGAGATTGTTAAACAAAGTATAGTACAAAATTTTGTAGGCGCAATAAAGCCCGCATAGAAATTGTAAACGCATTTAAACTTGCTAAAATCATAAATGATATCGTAAATGTTGTAAAATAAACTCCTAGATTAGTATACCTGAAAATATCTCGATGATACAAGACGATAGGTCGCAAACTCTTAAAATTTTCATTCTTATTTCTCGTTAAATGTGTGTTGTTAATCATGATTTTAACGTTTTCAATTCGTATGATTAATAATTCAACCACGTAGGCATACATTATTGATGAAAAAATTATGATATGCAATCCACTGCTTATGATATAAATTTGGAATAACATTATTAAGGTTATTTCCCACTGATTCAATTTAAATGGTACATAATATTCCATTACGAAGCAGAGTTTAGTATTAACGACGTTGTCACAATCATTTCGTATCATAACATAATACGCCATGAGATATCCCAAAAGAAATCCACCGAAATGAACCAATTTCAAAATAAGTTTCATATTTTCTTCAATAAATTTAAATCTTTCATTGTCAACGAGCTCTTTAATATCACTTAATATGGTAATCATTTTGAGAAATTGACATCGTTTTCGCAAAACTTGAATGTTATTAATCATAATAACTGCAGACGCAGCAAGAAATTCGAGATAAAATAATATATTAGCAAAGTTCTTCTTGTAATCTAAATTCGTTAAAATAACCATATTAACGTATACTTAATTATGTTGTAACACACTCACTTGTAAATTTTATAAAAAATGGATAAAAGCCCCAAATTATGTTGATTACGATCAATATAAATGTTCCCAATTTATTAAATCCGCGCGAGGTGGGCCAAGAGTAGCATTTGCGCAAATACTTTTCGAGAAGGTAAAAACCGAGTGTTTTCGACATCCTAAATGATGTTGAACTAAAAAGAAGGAAAGCTTAGCTTCTAGTCTACGTGTACGTGGATACGTGTATCAATAGTAAAATTTGAATTATGACTATTGATTTATCATCTACGTTTTTTAAAACCCTAGAATACTGTATTATTATACTGTCGTAAACTTTATGATCATTAAAAAACCATTATATAGAAATCACATTTTTGTTATAAAATATGTACAATCTATGAAGATATCTTACTTACGTATTCAGTAACACAATAATGTATAATAAATCTAAATTATTCTTAATGCGAGGCGCATTTGGTGCACTAATTTCCACGATGCGTTCCACAAAATGCCTTTCTACACTGCACACAATACGGGGTGGTCACTCCACTTAATTTGTTTGGGCAGTAAAAACAAATTGTATATACGTTTTTTGTCTTGAGGAACCGTATTCTCATCCACCACATCTACCTTGAGTATATCGCAAATGATCATAAATTTTTCCCGGGATAAAGGTTTTTCACCCCTCTTAAACGTATTGTAGCAATATCCTAGGTACATATGAATTAATACTGGCTGAATTTACCGTTCCGTAAAATACACATAATGGCCATCTTCAGGTTTTTCGACTGTAACTCATACTTGAAGAAAGCTGATCAAACGTATTGTCCCCTCACGATTTCTTGAATTAGCCACAGTTTATTTTAGTACTTATAAAATTGATTAAATCGTATCTCAGAAACTAATTGCGATATCATAGTGAGATATACATCATTTTTATAATTAGAGATTTTTTTAATTAAACTCTGCACGATTAATTAATTTTGATATATTAACACAAAACTATGATATCATATCTCAAAAACTAGTGAGGGTATTATGATGATATAAGAAACATTTTAAAGCAAATTTAATCTAGTTTCAGTGTACCATACATAATTTATTAGTTTCTATAAACTTGATTGTTACGATTTCTTGAATTAGACACTGTTCATTTTAGTATTTATACAATTGATTAAATCGTATCTCAGAAACTAATTGTGATATCATAGTGAGATATTCGTCATTTTAAAGCTAAGTTAATGTATTTTTAGTGCGAAATAAATAAATTCTTAGTTCCCATAAATCTTGCTGCAATGATTTTTTTAATTAAACTCTGCACGATTAATAAATTTTGATGAATTAACACAAATCTAAGATATCGTATCTCAAAAACCAGTGGGGGTATCATGTTGATATAAGAGGCATTTTAAAGCAAATTTAATCTAGTTTTAGAGTACCATAAATAATTCATTAGTTTCCATAAACTTGATTGTTACGATTTCTTGAATTAGACACTGTTCATTTTAGTATTTATACAATTGATTAAATCGTATCTCAGAAACTAGTTGCGATATCATAGTGAGATATTCGTCATTTTAAAGCTAAGTTAATGTATTTTTAGTGTGCCATAAATAAATTCTTAATTCCCTTAAATCTGGTTGCAATGATTTTTTAATTAAACTCTGCACGATTAATAAATTTTGATGTATTAACACAAAACTAAGATATCGTATCTCAAAAATTAGTGGGGGTATAATGATGATATAAGAGGCATTTTAAAGCAAATTTAATCTAGCTTTAGTGTACCATAAATAATATTTATTAGTTTCTATAAACTTGAATGCTACGATTTTTTGAATTAGACACTGTTCATTTTAGTACTTATACAATTGATTAAATCGTATCTCCGAAACTAATTGCAATATCATAGTGAAATATAAGTCATTTTAAAGCTAAGTTAATGTATTTTTAGTGTGCCATAAATAAATTCTTAGTTCCCTTAAATCTGGTTGCAACGACTTTTTTAATTAAACTCTGCATGATTAATAAATTTTGATCTATTAACACAAAACCAAGGTATCGTATCTCAAAAACTAGTGGGGGTATCATGATGATATAAGAAACATTTTAAAGCAAATTTCATCTAGTTTTAGTGTACCATAAATAATTTATTAGTTTCTATAAACTTGATTGTTACGATTTCTTGAATTAGACACTGTTAATTTTAGTATTTATACAATTGATTAAATCGTATCTCAGAAACTAATTGCGACATCATAGTGAGATATTCATCATTTTAAAGCTAAGTTAATGTATTTTTAGTGTGCCATAAATAAATTCTTAGTTCCCTTACATCTGTTTGTAACGATTTTTTTAATTAAACTCTGCACGATTAATAAATTGTGATGTATTAACACAAAACTAAAATATCGTATCTCAAAAACTAGTGGGGGTATCATGACGATATAAGAAACATTTTAAAGCAAATTTAATCTAAATTGTCATTTTTTCAAAAGTGAAAGAATACATAAAAATAGAAATGAACTAATACAGACGATACAAGCAGTTACATTACCTGACAATTATACTCTTTTATCTTTCGACGTTACTAACCTGTACACCAGCATTCCTGTAGATCAGAGGTGTCCAAACTACGGCCCGCGGGCCAAACCCGTCCCGGCAGGCGATTTTATCCGGCCCGCCAAGGATTTTGAAAAATTTCGTAAAATATAAACGTAGCGTGGCGCGTCGGTATTAGATCTCGCGCAGATGAAGAGCGCATTCGGTTAGAATGAGCACGGTATCATGCTCGAAAAAGTACAGTCTGGTATTCAAGTTTTTTCGGTAGTCGGCGATGCGACTCGGAAGCTCGACAACATGAATGATTTTGTACTCTGACTGTACGTAGGCGGCGCGGAGCGGCAGACTGCACTCAACTGCAGTGCCTGCAAAGCTACGAGATTGTCCACGACAAACCAAAAATTCGTCGGCCGCGGAGCTTATTTACATTCTTTACAGTTGATATATTGTAAATTGGTATGTTTAGATTTATATTTAATATATTATAATTTAATTATCATGTTAATATTATTTTTTAAAGTTGAACATGGAAACAAAAAGAAGAAAAGTAGATGACGAGTGCCGCGTTTTTAAAGAAGAATGGGGATTCAAATATTTCTTTGTGCAATCACAGTCAAAGAATGGCAAAGCTATATGTGCAACTTGCAATGACACTGTTGCTGTAATGAAGGAATACAATTTACGTCGACATTATGAAACAAAACATGCTTCAGCTTACTCACAATTTAAGGACAAGCAGCGTACTGAAAAATTTGAAACATTGAGTCGTAGTTTGTCTTCTCAGCAAAATTTATTTAGGAAGGCAAACTCGGAAAATGAATCATTGACTTTAGTTAGCATGAAAGTTGCTTATTTGTTGGCGAAAAAAGGGAAACCCTTTATGGATGGAAACATCGTTAAAGAGTGTATGATGGAAGCTGTTGGGGTATTATGTCCGGAAAAGGTGAAACTTTTCAAAACGATAAGTCTTTCCCGCAATACTGTTGCTCGTCGAATTGACGATATTGGCAATAATATACTCCACCAGATTTCTGGGAAAGCACAGCGTTTCACTCACTATTCTATCGCGATGGATGAATCGACCGACGTTAGTGACACCTCACAACTTTTAGTATTTGTTCGTGGAGTTGTCGACGATCTTAATGTCACCCAAGAATTAGCAGCGGTTAACAGCATGCATGGCACTACAACTGGAGCAGATATTTTTAAGGAACTACAACAGACGTTGACCAAATATAACTTGGACTGGAATCGACTCCAAGGTGTGACAATTGACGGAGGAAGAAACATGTCTGGGGCGAATATTGGGGTGGTTGGGCTAATAAGAAAAGCTTGTGAAAGCGCAGGAGCAACAGTACCAATTTTTCTGCACTGTATCATCCACCAACAAGCCCTATGTGTAAAACATGTCGACATGAGCTGCGTTTTGAAACCAGTTGTTTCTGTCGTAAACTTTATTCGATCACGTGCACTCAATCATCGCCAATTTCGATCTTTCCTCGAAGAAATTGAATCTGAGTCTGTTGACTTGTCGTATTATACAGCACTTCGATGGCTTAGCTGTGGAAAAGTGTTATTGCAGTTCTTCAAGCTCAGAAAGGAAATTAAAATTTTTCTTGCGGAAAAGAATCACCCTGAAACGCTTTTCTCAGATGCAGAGTGGCTCTGGAAGTTGGCAATTTTTGCAGATGTCGTGACACACGTAAATAACTTGAATTTAAATCTCCAAGGTAAAAACAACTTAATTTTTGATTTATTTGAGCAAATCAACGCATTCAGAGCTAAGCTGATATTGCTCAAAAGTCATATGAATGAATGTAATTTTTCCCATTTCACGTGCTGTGAAAAATTTAGTACAGAAACTGACGAAAGATTTCCCACCATATTTGCAGTAAAAGTAATCGCGGATTTAAAACTAGAATTTCAAAAGCGTTTTTCTGATCTTGACATAAATTCAAGGGAAATTCGGCTGTTTCAAAATCCATATGACTGCAACGTTGGCGAAGTTTCAAGTCAGTTTCAAATGGAAATAATTGATCTTCAAGCTAGCGATCAAATCAAGAACAAATATAAGCAAGGAAACTTGATCGATTTTTACAAATTTTTGGACGCAAAAGCGTTTCCAAATTTAAAGCAATTGGCTGGTAAATTTATTTCTATCTATGGCACTACCTATATGTGCGAACAAACTTTTTCCAGGATGAAGTATCTGAAATCTAAATATAGGGCAAATTTATCGGATGATCATTTGCAATCATTGCTTATAATTGGTGTTTCCGATTTGAATTCCAACTTTGAAGAAACTCTCCAGGAAAAAACCCAGTTCCACCATTCCCATTAAAAATTGCATGAAATAATTTTATAATAATATAATTTAGACATGTTTGTTTGGGATTGTTATATCTGTAATTTACTATAAAAAATAAAATTCAATGCTGCTTTACTCGTAATAAGGTTTTTTAATTCACATATTTACAATGCTTGGCCCCCGCTAATGAATTTAAATACCAAACTGGCCCTCGCAGCAAAAAGTTTGGACGCCTCTGCAGTAGATGAAACTTTATCAATAACCAGGAACTTACTTACAACAAAAATCGACCAAACTGACACAAACAATATATACCAATTATTAAAACTGAGCACAGAAATGAATTTTTGCCAATTCATCAAAAAGTTTTATAAATACAAAGATGGTCTCCCAATGGGTTCACCACTTAGCGGTTTATTGTCCGATATCTTCCTCAATTCCCTAGAAAAAGATATATTACATAAAAATAATGACAAAAATAAAAACATCTTGTATTGGAAAAGATATGTGGATGATGTGATAGTTGTCTGGAATGGTAATGATACACATGAAATAGCAAATTTTCTCAACTACCTCAACGAGCTACACCCTAACATCAAATTTACAATGGAAATAGAAGAAAACAATCAATTAAATTACATAGATTTGACATTACACAAAATAAATAACCACATCGAGTTCACCATCTACAGAAAACCCACACAGACGGGCGTTATCATACCCTACGATTCCTTTCACCATCCCAACCACAAGGCATCAGCAATTAGAGCATATCTACAACGCATGAATACAACACCGATGCAACCTTCCAATAAAACCTTTTTAAATTAAACCGTTTTAATTATGTTAATTTCATATTAACATAATTAAAACAATAGCCATAAACAATAAATTCCCAAATAACTACATTGATAAAATTATAAACAAAATTAACAACAAGAATCAATTACAACAAGCCACCACTTTACAAACAATCCATGACAAAGATGAAAAAACCTACAGATCTATACAATTTTGCGGTTTTATTTCATACAACATCAAACGAATTTTTAATAAATACAACATACAGATTTCCTTCAAGAATAACAATACTACAAATCATATATTATTTAATGCTAAAGATAAAACAAACAAATTACAAAAAAGTGGAGTATACAAATCAAAATGTAATGACTGTAACACTTCCTACATAGGTCAAACAGGGAGAACACTAGAACAACGCATCAAAGAACACATAGCACAAACAGAAATAAGAGACGGCGAAAAGATTCTTAAATTCTAAATAAATAAATAAATAAATAAATAAATACGAAATAGACAAATTAAGGAAGACAAGACATGATATTAAATGCTTAAACGATCAAACACAACTAAACAAAATTCCACTCTACACCTTCCTCAAATATCCATTCAAAAAACCCCCATGATGCCAAGGGTTTCTCCATCTAGTCCGTGTGGAGTCTCCGCACTTCAAGGGGTCCCAATGGCTTCTCTCCCAACTTCTCTCACAGTTTCCTCTCCTTATCTCCCAAAGGAAGATAATTTGGACAACAAAATTAGATCCTATTCCCGTTTCTCACAAAATATATACCTTTTAAAAAAGTCCCTTTGGAAACTTAAACTATATTTTTTCGAATTCATACTTAAAAAGAAAATCTTCACATTCTGAACACGCATGCGCACCTTATAACGACTGTTGCGCAAGACTGCATGCGACCACATAGCACGCCATTTTCCACATTTCTCCGCTCCTGAAAACAAATTAACACCTTAACTCTACCAAAAAAGAAACTAATATTTTTATGTACTACATAACATAACCAAAAAGGACGAAGTAAGTTTTAACATGTGTTTTGTAATGTCATATAAGTTTTGTTACATTTTGTTTTGTTTCTCTACATTGATTTTCAATTTCAATCTCAAGTGATACATATACGTTTATGATTTATAAACATTTATTATTATTTTATAAAAAAATAGTTTTATATACCTTTTATGTTTAATTTTTAAAGCCTCCGAAGATGGCGTAAATCGCCGAAACGCGTCAGGCAGAGTGTATAACTCAATTTATCAATAAAAGCATAAATATAAATTTAATTATTTTCATAACATATTTATATTGATAATAAGGATCCACATCATGAAATTTAATCTAGTTTTAGTGTACCATAAATAATTTATTAGTTTCTATACACTTGATTGTTATGATTTCTTGAATTAGACACTGTTCATTTTAGTATTTATATCATTGATTAAATCGTATCTCAGAAACTAATTGCGATATCATAGTGAGATATACGTCATTTTAAAGCTAAGTTAATGTACTTTTAGTGTGCCATAAATAAATTCTTAGTTCCCTTAAATCTGGTTGCAACGACTTTTTTAATTAAACTCTGCACGATTAATAAATTTTGATGTATTAACACAAAACTAAGATATTGTATCTCAAAAACTAGTGGGGTGTCATGATGATATAAGAAACATTTTAAAGCAAATTCAATCTAGTTTTAGTGTACAATAAATAATTTAGTAGCTTCTATAAACTTGATTGTTACGATTTTTTGAATTCGACACTGTTCATTTTAGTACTGATAAAACTGATTAAATCGTATCTCAGAAACTAATTGCGATATTATAGTGAGATATTTGTTATTTTAAAGCTAAGTTAATGTATTTTTAGTGTGCTATAAATAAATTCTTAGTTCCCTTACATCTGGTTGCAACGACTTTTTTAATTAAACTCTGCGCGATTAATAAATTTTGATGTATTAACACAAAACTAAGATATCGTATCTCAAAAACTAGTGGGGGTATCATGATGATATAAGAAACATTTTAAAGCAAATTTAATCTAGTTTTAGTGTACCATAAATAATTTATTAGTTTCTATAAACTTGATTGTTACGATTTCTTGAATTAGACACTGTTCAGTTTAGTATTTATACAATTGATTAAATCGTATCTCCGAAAGTAATTGCGATATCATTATGAAATATAAGTCATTTTAAAGCTAAGTTAATTTATTTTTAGTGCGCCATAAATAAATTCTTAGTTCCCTTAAATCTGGTTGCAACGACTTTTTTAATTAACCTCTGCACGATTAATAAATTTTGATGTATTAACACAAAACTAAGATATCGTATCTAAAAAATTAGTAGGGGTATCATGATGATATAAGAAACATTTTAAAGCAAATTTAATCTAGTTATAGTGTACCATAAATAATTTATTAGTTTCTATAAACTCGATTGTTACGATTTCTTGAATTAGACACTGTTCATTTTAGTATTTATACAATTGATTAAATCGTATCTCAGAAACTAATTGCGATATCATAGTGAGATATTCGTCATTTTAAAGCTCAGTTAATGTATTTTTAGTGTGCCATAATTAAATTCTTAGTTCCCTTAAATCTGGTTGCAACGACTTTTTTAATTAAACTTTGCACGATTAATAAATTTTGATGTAGGGTAAACGCACCAGTGTTTGACCTGTTAAGGATTTTTTAATGTCAGTGTTTGACCGAGCCATATTATTTTTCTTGTAGATCCCTCTGCCTTTACATAAAATGATCAAAATATGATCAAATACACATCTGATTCATTTAAAGTTACTTACCCTACATATAAAATATAACATCTGTGACGACTTATGAACACAAAAAAGAACAATACAGTCGATTAGCAATTTAATAACTAACGCAGGTCCTCGGCCGGCCCAGTGAAGACGGGTAGGGTTATTTATAAGGCGCCACACAGTTAACCCTGCGTTGTCCACGAACTGTGACGTGAGGTGGTAAAGTGATGCTATCGACACAAGTGGACACAAACACAAAAAAAAATAATAATAAACAGTTCGAGATATTTTAAGTTGCAAAAAAATATTTATTCGGTAAAAATAAAAAAAAAAAAAAAATAATAAGGTAAATAAAAAAAATATTATGATATACCTACGTAAGTAATAATGTTGTTGTCCAGCAAACGTGAAGCAACACAATAAAAAAAAGAAAAGAATTGTTGGCGTACCAAAAAAAAAATTGAAATAAATGTGTACGCCAAAATTTTACAAAGAAAAATAAAGATTATTTTGTTTGATTTAACTGACAACAAAATACTGAATATTTTCAATCTATGATAATTTTATGATATATATAAAATATATTTAATTAATTTATTTGATTTATGATTTAATGAATTTAATTTAAATTGTACTAATTAATTGAACAAAAGCTCACCGGGAAGCGGTATATAAAAACAAACGTTTAGGTCTGACCTTGTCTTGACCACGTGTAGACGATCCAAGCAAATTCTTCCAGCTCCAGCGACAATCTCCTCCGATTCAGGGAAAGGAAAACTTAATAGGTGGTGGCAATGCAACCTCGACCAAAATCCTCAAGGAAGAACCCCTCCGAAAAGGTAGAACTTCGAAAATCTCACAAAATAACCAAACTTCTGTCTCGAAAATGTTACAGAAAGGTTGCCAAAATTTATGCTCTTCAATTAAAACCTTAAATGAACACGAGGAAATTAGAAAAGAGAAAAAAAAATAGAAAGGATGGAAAAATAAGATATAAAAAAAAAAGATGATAATAGTTTAATTAATTCGGTGGTAAAAGGATGTATGTTTGAATAAATGAAGGTATGAATGTGTAAGGGAAAATATAAAATGTATTCAATAAAAATATCTTACCTCAGATCTTCGAGGTTTAGTCAGAAAAACTTAGAAAAGTTTCAAAATACGGTTTAATCCGGAGTAATCCGATAATTGGACGTGCAAAAACGTTACCAATAAGTTGCACAACACGTAGATGAATCCCAAAAATTTGGATTAGGAACCAATCACCACGCGAAAAATTCAAAATGGCTTTACCAAAAATCCTAACTCTACGTGCGTACACGTACTGATCTGACTTGAAAAAAAGGAAGAGAAAATCTTACACAGACGATAAATATCCTTAAAAATTCACAAAAAAATTGATACTTGCGCACAAACAAGAATAACGAAAGAATTAACACCATCTTTTAGGGGAAACGAAGAAGTACAATAAGTTTAGAGGAAAATAAATTGAAAAGGAAAAAGGAAAATCATGAAAGGAGATCTTCGGAGAATTGTCGCTGAAAAAGAAAAATTAATTAAACAAAAATTCAACAAAATAAACAAAATAAATCATCGCGAAGTTTATGCAACTCAAAATACTCGATAACAAAATAAAATGTCTAACCCAAAATAAAATAAAACAAAGAATTAGGAAAGTAAAGGTTAAACACACAAATGAAACATTAAGGAAGAATACAACCGTAACACATCATGAAGTAATATTTTTTAAAAATTGAAAAGGAAAACAGTATTTGGCATTTAGTGTTTGACCACTTTGATTACATTACTTAACCAATAATATCTAGTCTTTGACCTTAAAACCGTCAATGTTTGACCGACTCTTAATATAATATTCATTTTCATTATTTTTCCATACTATTTTGTTCACAAAAAAATGTTTATATTTTTTGCCTCTTTAAGAACATCTTTTAAAACAGGAGCAAAATGCTTCTGTTTTAAATTGGGTTTTTGTAACAGGAAAACCCCTATCTGCAGAATTTAAAAATGCTGGTGGGCCCATTTTCCTCTGCACTGGTGTTTTTCCTTTTTGTTTATAAATAAGATTTTACTTTGGAACGTTAAACATCTTGGCTGCTTTTTCATCAGATAAACCCCTACTTCTTACATCGAGTCTTTTGAAGATCTTCTTCACTATTTTTAAACTTAGGCTTCGTTGTCATATTGGTACTGATAAAATGTTAACCTGTTTCATATTTGCTAGATTTTCCATATAGTTTTTCATTGTTTGATAATTGACCACTATAACAGTCAGCGTCTGACCAACCTTTTATCCTTTTAATTTTACAGACTCATTACTGCTTAAGTGCGGTCAATTACTTTTATTGTTATAAAAAAGGTTTAAAAAATTAAAAAAGAAACAAACATTTACACTTATATTTATATTACGCTTAAATATTTATAAAATTTAAAATCGGTTAAAAAACTCATAATTGACCGCATATTTAAACTAATTGTATCTTACTTTTAAAGTATAAAAGTTTTGGTCAAATACTAAACAACTTAAACGGGAAGATATAAGTTTTAAAAACAGGTATTACACATTTTTCCATTTTATTAATCAAATATAAATCCTTGTGAGATTATAAAACAACCAATTCGTCTAGTATTTGACCGTTTGGTCAAACACTAATTTTTAATTAAATTTAGAACTGCCAGTCATTGACCGGCTTTATTTCAACAAATAATTAATTAAAGCGGTATTTTTTTAATATAACCAATAGAAAACATTATTAGATCACTGGCAAACAAATAAAAAACATCATACATGCAAAAACGGCTGAATAGTACTACCCTGTTTAGGCGAATTTCTAAACATAAAAATTACGCTTTTTAGCACGATGCGAATAGGTCGGTAGTTAGCGCGAAATTAAACAACAAAAACTCAAGAACGGGTATGGTCGTGGACTTTTTGTGTACTAGGGGACGGAGAGGAGAGACTGGTGGCTATTTATGGATATATTTATATTTTTTTAGATATTCCTTGGATCCTTATTTTTTACATTTTTTTACAAAAACGGTCAAACACTGACCAACGGTCAATTACTGGCGTTTTACCCTATTAACACAAAACTAAGATATCGTATCTCAAAAACCAGTGGGGGTATCATGTTGATATACGATGCATTTTAAAGCAAATTTAATCTAGTTTTAGTGTACCATAAATAATTTATTAGTTTCTATAAACTTGATTGTTACGATTTCTTGAATTAGACACGGTTCATTTTAGTACTTATAAAACTGATTAAATCGTATCTCCGAAACTAATTGCGATATCATAGTGAGATATTCATCATTTTAAAGCTAAGTTAATGTATTTTTAGTGTGCCATAAATAAATTCTTAGTTCCCTTAAATCTGGTTGCAACGACTTTTTTAATTAAACTCTGCACGATTAATAAATTTTGATGTATTAACACAAAACTAAGATATCGTATCTCAAAAACTAGTGGGGGTATCATGATGATATAAGAAACATTTTAAAGCAAATTTAATCTAGTTTTAGTGTACCATAAATAATTTATTAGTTTCTATAAACTTGATTGTTACGATTTCTTGAATTAGACACTGTTCATTTTAGTATTTATACAATTGATTAAATCGTATCTCAGAAACTAATTGCGATATCATAGTGAGATATTCGTCATTTTAAAGCTAAGTTAATGTATTTTTAGTGTGCCATAAATAAATTCTTAGTTCCCTTAAATCTGGTTGCAACGACTTTTTTAATTAAACTCTGCACGATTAATAAATTTTGATGTATTAACACAAAACTAGGATATCGTATCTCAAAAACTAGTGGGGGCATCATGATGATATGAGAAGCATTTTTAAGCAAATTTAATCTAGTTTTAGTGTACCATAAATAATTTATTAGTTTCTATAAACTTGATTGTTACGATTTCTTGAATTGGGCACTGTTCATTTTAGTATTTATACAATTGATGAAATCGTATCTCAGAACTAATTGCGATGTCATAGTGAGATATTCGTCATTTTAAAGCTAAGTTAATGTATTTTTAGTGTGCCATAAATAAATTCTTAGTTCCTTTAAATCTGGTTGCAACGACTTTTTTAATTAAACTGTGCACGATTAATAAATTTTGATGTATAAAACAAAACTAAGATATTGTATCTCAAAAACTAGTGTGGGTATGATGATGATATAAGAAACAGTTTAAAGCAAATTTAATCTAGTTTTAGTGTACCATAAATAATTTATTAGTTTCTATAAACTTTATTGTTACGATTTCTTAAATTAGACACTGTTCATTTTGGTAGTTAAAAAATTGATTAAATGGTATTTCAGAAAGTAATTGCGATATCATAGTGAGATATTCGTCATTTTAAAGCTAAGTTAATGTATTTTTAGTGTGCCATAAATAAATTCTTAGTTCCCATAAATCTTGTTACAATGATTTTTTTAATTAAACTCTGCACGATTAATAAATTTTGATGTGTTAACAAAAATATAAGATATCGTACCTCAAAAATTAGTGGGGGTGTCATGATGATATGAGAAGCATTTTAAAGCAAATTTAATCTAGTTTTAGTATACCATGAATAATTTATTAGTTTCTATAAACTTGATTGTTACGATTTTTTGAATTAGACACTGTTCATTTTAGTATTTATACAATTGATTAAATCGTATCTCAGAAACTAATAGCGATATCATAGTGATATATTCGTCATTTTACAGCTAAATTAATGTATTTTTAGTGTGTCATAAATAAATTCTTAGTTCCCATAAATCTTGTTACAATGATTTTTTTAATTAAACTCTGCACGATTAATAAATTTTGATCAATTAACACAAATCTAAAATATCGTATCTCAAAAACCAGTTGGGGTGTCATAATGATATAAGAGACATTTTAAAGCAAATTTAATCTAGTTTTAGTGCACCATGAATAATTTATTAGTTTCAATAAACTTGATTGTTACGATTTTTTGAATTAGACACTGTTCATTTTAGTACTTATAAAACTGATTAAGTCGTATCTTCGAAACTAATTCAGATATCATAGTGAGATATTCATTCGTCATTTTAAAGCTAAGTTAATGTATTTTTAGTGTGCCATAAATAAATTCTTAGTTCCCTTAAATCTGGTTGCAACGACTTTTTTAATTAAACTCTGCACGATTAATAAATTTTGATCAATTAACACAAATCTAAAATATCGTATCTCAAAAACCAGTTGGGGTGTCATAATGATATAAGAGACATTTTAAAGCAAATTTAATCTAGTTTTAGTGCATAAATAATTTATTAGTTTCTATAAACTTGATTGTTACGATTTCTTGAATTAGACACTGTACATTTTAGTACTTATACAATTGATTAAATCGTATCTCAGAAACTAATTGCGATATCATAGTGAGATATTCGTCATTTTAAAGCTGAGTTAATGTATTTTTAGCGTGCCATAAATAAATTCTTAGTTCCCTTAAATCTGGTTGCACCGACTTTTTTAATTAAACTCTGCACGATTAATAAATTTTGATGTATTAACACAAATCTAAGATATCGTATCTCAAAAACCAGCGGGGGTATCATGTTGATATAAGAGGCATTTTAAAGCAAATTTAATCTAGTTTTAGTGTACCATAAATAATTTATTAGTTTCTATAAACTTGATTGTTACGATTTCTTGAATTAGACACTGTTCATTTTAGTATTTATACAATTGATTAAATCGTATCTCAGAAACTAATAGCGATATCATAGTGAGATATTCGTCATTTTAAAGCTAAGTTAATGTATTTTTAGTGTGCCATAAATAAATTCTTAGTTCCCTTAAATCTGGTTGCAACGACTTTTTTAATTAAACCCTGCACGATTAATAAATTTTGATGTATTAACACAAAACTAAGATATCCTATCTCAAAAACTAGTAGGGGTATCATGTTGATATAAGAGGCATTTTAAAGCAAATTTAATCTAGTTTTAGTGTACCATAAATAATTTATTAGTTTCTATAAACTTGATTGTTACGATTTCTTGAATTAGACACTGTTCATTTTGGTAGTTAAAAAATTGATTAAATGGTATTTCAGAAAATAATTGCGATATCATAGTGAGATATTCGTCATTTTAAAGCTAAGTTAATGTATTTTTAGCGTGCCATAAATAAATTCTTAGTTCCCTTAAATCTGGTAGCAATGATTTTTTTAATTAAACTCTGCACGATTAATAATTTTGATATATTAACACAAAACTAAGATATCGTATCTCAAAAACTAATGGGGGTATCATGATGATATAAGAAACATTTTAAAGCAAATTTAATCTAGTTTTAGTGTACCATAAATAATTTATTAGTTTCTATAAACTTGATTGTTACGATTTCTTGAATTAGACACTGTTCTTTTTAGTATTTATACAATTGATTAAATCGTATCTCAGAAACTAATTGCGATATCATAGTGAGATATTCGTCATTTTAAAGCTAAGTTAATGTATTTTTAGTGTGCCATAAATAAATTCTTAGTTCCCTTAAATCTGGTTGCAACGACTTTTTTAATTAAACTCTGCACGATTAATAAATTTTGATGTATTAACACAAAACTAAGATATCCTATCTCAAAAACTAGTAGGGGTATCATGATGATATAAGGAGCATTTTAAAGCAAATTCGATGAAAATTTAATGTGCCATAAAGGATTTTTTATTTTCCGTAAACATAATTGTTATGATTTTTTAAATCCAACTCTGCTTGTTTTACCGATTTTTAGCATAGGAAGTGATTAGATATAACAAATTGTTTTATTATCAATTTAAAATAATAAAAAATATTAACAAAGCGTTTCAAACAAATTTCCGAGAATTAAAATGCGCAGTATTCCAATCATAATGAATCATAACGCATATCTGGTCTAATAACAAACATCATAGATGAGACATACCTATAAATACCAACTAACATCTCGAATCGTTAGCAATCAACTTACATCGCTCGATGAAGTTGGTTGTTCACCATCATTCCATTCATAAAGTAAGTAATTTAAACTCTTTTTTAATTAATAGTTTCTATTAATAGTTTATTTTTCTTATTGTTAGTTCCGTTGCAACTTTCTTTTGGAACCATTTATCATCAAAATTTCAATAGAGCCTTTTTTTCTGTTGGTCGGAAGTTTGGGTCAGCCCAAGCTTCGGCCGGGTGTCCATCCCAGATGGGAGGGTCTGCATAAACGTCTTTAAGGCATCATTTTGGTGGCGTCTTCTTGACGCTCGTGCACCTTACTCGCTGAGAACATTAACATCAATTATGACACCATTAAACACTTTTTTTTATTATTACTTTATTACTACTTCATAACTCTACAATTTATTGGTATTGAATGTATTGAACAAGTTAATATAAAGATGGCCTTCAGAATTGAAACTATATAGAAAAAAGGAATCAATCATTGATATTAAACTATATAAAATAAGTATAAACCACATCATAAGTATTATTTAGAAGACTATAAATCGAGTATTATTAAGACATGACTTAAAAAATCAACTATTATTAACAAACAAGACTATAAATCAAGTATTGTTGAGACATGGAATTATGAGAGACTACAATCGTTGCTACAAGGAAATACAAGTACCCCGTAAGGAGGGTGCTCCCTTTGAGCATACCTGGAAGGAACTTTAAGTTCCTCGCCAATATGGAGTTAACACAAGACTCCAATATCAGGTATAACATCATCAATACTACTTGATTCAAGCTGACTACCAACAAATGATATAGTCATGATTAATAAATGATACTTAAGAATGGAAATTTTTGTTTTTTTTATTTCGTACCTCTTTATTAATCCCTTAATAATAACAATAACAATCAAAGATGCAGAGTTGGGTTTAAAAAATCATAACAACGATGTTTATGGAAAATAAGAAATTATTTGTAGCACACTAATTCTTAATCAAATTTGCTTTAAGATGCTTTTTATTTCATGATGATATCTCAATTCGTTCTTGAGATACGATCTCTTAAAATTTATATTTTATTTCCTGATCAGAATTTTGAAACAAGTTTCAGATTAACCTAATAATTAATTTTATCAAAAAAATTTGTAAGGAATAGTTAATTAGAATTAAGAAAGCAATAATTTTTATTAATTATTTTTCGATATTGTAATATAGATTACAAGAAGATTTTGTTAATATATTATTTAATCTCGAATTTCTTGCTATGGCTGCAGTTATTTTGATTAATACCATTCAAGTTTTGCGAAAACGATGTGAGTTTCTCGAAATGATTACCATTAAGTGATATTAAACAACTCGTTGACAATGAAAGATTTAAATTTATTGAAGAAAATATGAAAATTATTTTGAAATTGGTTCGTAACATTTGAATTGAAGCAGTGGGAAATAACCGTAATAATGTTATTCCAAATTTATATCATAAGCAGTGAATTGCATATCATAATTTTTTCATTAATAATGTATGCCTACGTGGTTGAATTATTAATCATACGAATACAAAACGTTAAAATCATGATTAACAACACACATTTAACGAGAAATAAGAAAGAAAATTTTAAGAGTTTGCGACCTATCGTCTTGTATCATCAAGATACTTTCAGGTATACTAATCTTGGAGTTTATTTTACAACGTTTACGATATCATTTATGATTTTAGCACGTATAAATGCGTTAATTTTGCGGGCTGTATTGCGCCTACAAAATTTTGTGTTTTACTTTGTTTACCAATCTCGGTCACCGCATTTGGTTTAGTTTGAGTTCTCGTATGAGTTAAAATCATTTAATTCCTAATACAGTGGAACCTCGGGTTACTAGTTTAATTCGTTCCGGCAGGTTGCTCGTAACCCGAAATACTCGTAACCCGAAACGAGTTTTCTCATAAGAAACAATGTAAATGCAATTACATAATTAGCTGCTTTATCTGGATGATGATCCTCTACAAACGTCTTTAATTTTAGCCACATGGAAGTATGATCTTTAATCTCAGCCAATGTCAGTCTTTTTTTCTCACTTTCTACTTCTTTGTCTTCGTCTACCTCTTCTAGCTCATATTGTTGCATATGCAAGTCCTTCAACTCATCAATGCTGAGTTCCTCGTTATGTTCTGCAATGAGTTCATTAATGTCTGACTCGTTTACTTCAAGACCAAGAGATCTTCCTAGAGACATAATTTCTTCATAAGGCTCTGTTTCTTTTGAAATAGGTTCCATTTCATGATTTTGAACCATATCAGGCCACAATTTCCTCCAAGCAGAGATTAATGTTCTTTTTGTTACCTCTTTCTTCCAAGCTTTGTCAATTAATTTCAAACATGCAATAATATCAAAGTGATGCTTCCAAAACTCTTTTAGGGTAAGTTGCGTAGTTTCAGTTATGTCAAAACAAAGCTTAAAAAGGCCCTTTGTATACAATTGGCTGCAGGAGGGAAGTAGCGTTGGGGGGAAGAAAAGTTACTTTTATGAAGTTAAATTCTTTCTTAATATTATCCTGAATTCTTTTTGTATGAGCAGGCGCATTATCCATAAGCAGCATTGCTTTTAACGGAAGGTTATTATCAAGCAGATATTGTCTTATTTCAGGACCAGCAGCAGAGTTTATCCATTCTGTAAAAAGCACTTCATCGACCCATGCTCTCCTGTTTGACCTCCACATTACGGGTAGTCTACTTTTTTGCACTTTGCATCTCTTAAACGCTCTCGGGTTCTCCGAAGAGTAAACTACGAGTGGCTTTATCTTCTTGTCGCCGCTCGCATTTGCACAAAAGAGCACTGTCAAACGGTCTTTCATTGGTTTATGACCTGGTAACTTGGTCACCTCGTGTGTGACAAACGTTCTATTTGGCATTTTTTCCAGAAGAGACCGGTTTCATCGCAATTGAAGACTTGCTGAGGAATGTACTGCTCCGTTTCAATAAGTGTTTTGAATTCACTTATAAATTCCTCTGCTGATATTATATCGGCACTGGCTGCTTCTCCATGACGGAAGATGCTATGTATTCGCGTTCTTCTCTTAAATTTTTCAAACCATCCTCGACTTGCTTTAAATTCAGCAGAATCACTTGAAGAATCTGGCATATCTTTTAATAAATTGGCATGTAACATCTTAGCCTTTTCGCAGACAATGCCTTCGCTAATGCTATCGCCTGCAAGTTGCTTTTCGTTTATCCACACTAATAACAATTTTTCTACTTCTTCCATCACACGTGGTCTTTGCTTCGTTGATACGTTTACTGTGAGACCCTTTGCTGCATCTATGCTTTTAATTTTCTCTTTATTTTTAAGAATGGTACAGATAGTCGATGTTGACTTATTATACTGCTTTGCTAACTCGATAACACGCATACCTCCGTCATGTCTCTTAATAATAATAATAATAATAATATATCTTTATTGTGCCTTCCACGGAATACAAATAACATTGATGATTTCCTTTTTCACTTCCAGAGTGATAGCCTCTTTCTTCATTCCATCAACACTAGATTTTTTCTTCATGGGCATTTTTTATGTTAACCTGTAAAACATGGTGTTGAAAATTTCACAAAAACATTTTGTAGTCATATTTTTTCTTTTTGAAAAAATGCAAAACCACCAGGACTACAAAATTTCTAAACATACTTACAATAAAGAAAATATTGAGGATTCCTTTAAATCTAAGTTTATTCATACAATACCCAAAATCTAGCCAAAACACGATAACACCTTTTCCAAAAGCTCCTGCGCTAACGAAAGCTCCGCTGCGACTGCACGTCCGCGACTGCAGTCAAAACACGTATCAAGGCTACAACGTATAGTCTCCGCTATTTCGGGTGGTTTTTATGACTTAATTGCAGTCATGTAACGAACAAAGGCGGGGTTGTGAACAGGTACTTTAAGAACCCCAAAATTCGGCGAGAGTTGTTCTGACCCGCATTAACGGAAATTACAAAAACGTAGTTAAATACCATTACTTTGTGTAAAAATTTATTTATAATTTGTATTTTTCAAATCTTATCAGATTATTTAATTTTTTTCAATAATTTTTATATGTATTATTACTTTATATATTGTTATTTTTTTTTTAAATAACAGTATTTTTTATATTATTTATCATTTAAGTTTAAATAAATTTATATTCGCGCCTGCCCGCCAAGCAGCCCGTAAACCGAAAATTTGCTCGTAAGCCAAGACAAAAATTTTGCCGGCTCAAAATTCGTAAACCGAAAAACTCGTAAACAGAGACGCTCGTAACCCGAGGTTCCACTGTATACTAATTTTTATAGGAAAAGAATTTAATAAGTTGCTTTAACATCACTAAGACCCTTGATTATATAATGTATAGATAGCCCAGCTAACATAAAATTTTTGCAGCAGTTTGAAGTCAAGGTTTATATACAGGTGTATCTGAATGATGTGCTCAAACTTCAGGGGGTGATTCTTTAGACAANGTGTGTGTGGGGAGTAGTGCGAAAGCAAGATCCGTAGCCCCACTCTCTACCTACTATTCCACCGCAAGGTTCAGATACGAACGAATGGACCTTGCTAGAGACACATTCCAAAGCGTTACTTGTTGGGTGCGGACCAGATAAAATATTGGGTATTCTAGAGTTAACACCTGTAGCAGTTCCTTAACCCTTTTTATTGAGAACATAGCTGACTATATTTAGCAATAAATAGAGGCAAAGTAAGTTAGTTCGGTCGAGTTTTAATTCCATTACGTTCGTTTTGTCGCTAACTCCGCAAGTATCGTCAATGTTACTCGTATTAAAATTCATTATTCGTAATTTTCATTGTAATAATTATTAAAAATTATAAAAAAAATACAAATAATAAACTCAAAGTTTTTAATTGAAATATATTTGAGTAAGTTACTTATACCAAAAATCGAATAGGCAGGTAGAATCACCACCTTCCATTTCTATTTTTTGGAAACAATCCCTCAGTCACTCCCACGTGGTTTTTGTTAAAATGTTTTGCCATAAATAGGTAAAGTTGTTTCACCCTTTTTGACACTCACAAATTTTTAAAATAACACTACGATTTTTTTCTAACAAAAAGATTTCAATTTCGAACAGATAGTAGCCTGATTTGGTTTTAATGAGGGGCTTATTTTATTTTTTCTATATTCCATATAATTTCGTGGTTTAGTAGGATGCGGTTTTAACCAAAATATGTCAAATAATTGCTTTTGTCGGATCCTGTTATCAGTTTTTCAAAGTTATGTATCTCTAATTTCTTTAGAGCGATTTACACGAATTATAAATTTAAAAGAAACAGAAAGAGAAGTCCAGGAAATAGTTGTCCTTTATCACAAAGGTTAAATTGTTACAAAAATAAATACAAATTGAATACGAGATTTCCCTCTAATACGAGATTTCTGTATCGAATATAACCCTGTAGGTACTAGCAATAAGAACTTGCTATTTCTGATTGTACCTGACCAAGAATTTGTACCTTTTCCATTAAGTGTGACGCAGATGATTCGTGCAACCTTAGGCATAGTACAAATACGGTGGTCGTTTTAGGAACTATGTGTATGCAGCAAAAATCTATGTTTAATCAAGAAAACGATTTCGTATAGCATTTCTCGTACGCTAGCTCCAAACCACGATTGTTCCAAATGAAATTACCCTATTAATTTTCATTTCCATTTTAGATAGATTACAGGTTAGGACAATGGCGGCGAGATCTGAAAAATATGGTCAATACTCTAGTACCAACGTTAGAATATTGTTATTCTTAATACGCTGTCGTAGAATAGGCCTATTTTGGTTCAAGGCTGCACATTTAATATGCAATATGTATGCGCAGAAAGATTCAGAACTATTTAGAACTGCAGAAGTCTTGAACCAAAACAGGCCTATTACGGTCCAGAACTCCATTTCAAGTCTCCTGATCTGTTGGTCCTCGCTGGTATTGTAAACGGTGGTGGTGGTAGTTTCTCAGAACTTTAATGATTTAAAGATGAAAAATCCATTTTCAAGACCATTAGTTTCTTGCCCCATCATACATCATACCATGTCGAAGGTGTTACTGAACTTGGCATTCTCAATTAACTGTCATAGAATATCTTTCAAAACGCCGATTCATTGCTCTGCTCTACGCCACATGTCCTCCTCCTGGGCTGTTGGTCCTTGTTGATATCTTTTTTGTTGAGAAAATCCTTTTTCTGGACTAAACCTACCTTATCCCATCGTGCCTTGTTGGAGGTGTTCTTGATATCAATTCTGTCGCCAAATCATCCATCATTATTTAGATTTTGTAGACAAAATATAAATAATTTTTTTATTCAAATACTTTTAAATATTGTTTATTTATAAAAAAAATGATTAAACTATACTCATCAACAACAAGTATAAAATTTATAATAAATATTCAAATATTTTCCCACCCACTTCAATACATCTATTAACCCTTCTACTAAAACTTTCTTTATTACTTATTTCTTATCCGCTCTTTCATGTTTTCTGGCATAGTCGGTACTTTGCGATAAACATTATTCTTAAGGACGCCCCACAAAAAAAAATCAAGTGGTGTTAAATCTGGTGATCTGGCAGGCCAGGAATACTAAGGAATACTAATACAAAGCTATACCATCAGCAATTTTTCTGACACTTTCTTCATAAATAAAAATCATTTCGACTTTTTCTGCCACATTTAGAGTATCCATGATTTAATGACATAGTTTAAACACTTTGCCTTAATGTAAAACGATGGAATGAATTCAGAATTTGTTGCAAAGCAGTTTTTATGCAAATTTAGTTTTACCTGTTACATTTTAAAACAATTCAACCAATTAAGTCTCTGAAAGCGATTCTGAAAATGTTGACTTAAGCAGTTCCACGAACTCTTGTTTTTTATGCGTTATTCTATTATCAAATTGACAAAGGCGGAGAAATGTCGAAATCTTTTAGACCTCTTTCCAAAGGTATTTCCGACGAGCCAGGTCACCCGATGTACCTCTTCTGGATTTTTTTTTGTTGAGCATTCTTAAATAGTATTCTAAGAATTAAGAACTAAAGACAATGTATCGAAACGGGTAGGAAAATGTTTAAAAATTCATAAATCTTATTTGTTCTTGCTAAATTATGAACGTTAGTTAATTGTTTCTGAAGATGTTTAAATTTTTTTCAAAAGATGTTTTGCCGTTGTACTGGGAAAACCAAACAGTAAATTTTTTTTATTTTTTTTTTAATTACTTTACTTTTATCCACAGATTTAGATTTTACAATAAAATTTATAGGGTGCCATTTAAAAAATTGGTCATGACCTTCATATAACCTTGAAAATAAGGTCAAGATCAAATCGTCATTATCGTCATATGGTTTCCCCCTTTGCACAGAACAACTTTCATTTGGTTCATTTTTAATTGTTAAATGAACCATCCTGTATGTTTTGTATTTTAAGAATACAACCAACTATTTCGTTCAGGCTTGATGGAACATTTCATTCTTTAATAGGTATTGTTTCCGCAGGGAGACCATCAGGAGCAATATCTTTCCGGTTTTTATTCGAACTCGTATAAACAAAATCTTCTAATTCGGTGAATACCAACATCATCTACAGATAACGCTGTCTCAAGGGTTTCTCAGATCATTTTCGTTTTTATTGCTCACTTTAATTATTTTATTTTAGCCATGGACCACAAATTTCGCATCATTTCATCTGGACAGAACTTTATCTTTGTCATTGTCACTACCATTAAAAGTTTTTGCGTTTAATTAAGTAACATTCCAACGGATGTCAGTATTGAAACTTGTATCTATGTTGCTGTTTTAATCTCCTTGGCTGTATAACTGATATGAAATGATCAATCTTATACAGGATCTGTAACGTAGTTAGATACAAAATCCTAGATGGAATCACTTCTACATAGAGTTCGTTCTTTTCATTTTCCACTTGATTGCTTTGGTGTTAAGATGTCTTGTGATTAAAACCCTCCTATTGAATTCTTGGATCAGTTCTTCACGTAATCTAGTGTCTTTTGGAAACGACTTCTTGATTTATTTCGTATTAAGAAATTGTTTACAATCATCAAGTGTCATTTTTCGCAGCTAGATGAAATCTTCTCTCGCACCATACTTTTTGGTTTTAATGTTATAGTAGTGAGGGAACCAGATAACATCTGCGCCAAGGGTTTCCGCGAACTTACCTAGTTCTTCTCGATCTATGTTGTGGTGTAGCTTCCTAAATCATATTGAACGCTACGTGGGTTTACATTAAGATCACAATACAGGATGTAGTGTGCTGGATTTCCGCAAACCACTTTGATGTGTCTGACTTTCTCCCGATTGAATCATAAGCGCTTCCGGTTCTGTCAAGTCTACCACCTAACAGAAACATGGTCCTGCTTCATAGAGTGGCATGCTCATGGGGTTTAAGTAATTCATGCCAAAGAGTGAAGATCCGTATAAAATTTTTGCAGAACCCGACGAAATATTGCCAAAACAATGTTTGTCATTTCGACAATGTCTTCATTCAACTTGGTGTCAGTGCATATATCGCAATTTACATATATTGTAATTGCTCCAAATCACGTCCGGAGATCTCCCTCTACAATCCCAAGAATTCTAGTTCGACTATATTTAAAAACAGATTAAAATAAATAATATCGTATTAAATAAATACTGAATACTATTGTTTGATAATTTATAGATAATAGTTTAGATCGATAGATTAGGTAGAGTAGCAAAATAGACCGCTAGGTAAATATAGATTAATGTTAAGTGTCTAAAGTATCCCATACGCATTGTTTTCAACTGAAGAGTTTATTTCAAGAATAACATACATAAAAGAAATGTAAATATATTATGTAATTTAGGTATTATTTTTATTTTTGTAAATACCAATTCAAGTATCGTTTATTGTTATTACATTTTTAAAGTATTGTTTAGGCTTTATAAGATAATCAAATAAAATATAAAGTATTTTAAAAATTATCATCCATAGTGATAAAAATAGTTTCGTTTCTTCTAAACCTTATTATTTTCGGTGCAATTTTCACTTTTTGTTGAATATTACATGCATTAATAACAAGAACAAATTTATAAGGGCTCATTTAAATTCGTTCTTGATAAGATGGCTTTACGTGAAGAAAAGTAATGTTTTTAAAATGATTTATTTAGAAATATTTTTTTCAGTGTTTAATTGTTATAAATATGTAATGGAATTATAACTTCGTATGCCAGTGTTAGTAATATAAACGTTGTTTTATAAACATTTCGGATGCCGTGTTGCAATGTCAAACAATGTTTTAATAAACACATGGCATAACTCGAAAGTTTCTAGTTTAATTTTATTTCTAAATAATGGAATTTTCTGCACATGGTATACCACACAATTATTGAAAAGCGGTAGTTATTAGACCGAGAGCCTAGTTCAATAAGTTTTCAAAATTCTTCAGTTTTAATATCTCAAGAAGTTTCATGCTGCTCCATCTATAGTTTAGTAACAGCATTTCAGTTTATTTCAAAGNACTACTAATGCCGAAAACCTCAAAGCGCTATCGTCTTTTGTTTTTCCCCTAGAGGCCAAAATTGAAAATATCGTAAAACCAACAAGTGCAATTATCTTGGTTATTATTATAGGTGGAGTATTATAACTAAGACATTATATGGACACTTTTTTACAGAGAATTTCATGTCATAGCCAAAAAAAAATTTTGGGTTTTAGATTGTGACATATCATGACAATTGACAGCTTTTGTTTAATTGAAATAAATAATATAATCGTAAACTGTTCCAACCCTGCTTTAATATTGGGTTGTGCCAACTCCGAGGTGCTAGATTCGACACGGAAAGTTCCTGATGCCGAAGATACGAGACACGCTGTATAAATTTGCTTTAAATTGGTTTTTATTTCATGATGATATCTCAATTCGTTCTTGAGATACATTTTTTTTAAATTTATTGTTCATATGTGTTACAACCTAACATGCAGAGTTGTATTTAAAAAATCATAACAACGATGATTATGGAGAATAAGAAATTATTTATGGTGCATTAAATATTTATTAAATTTCCTTTGAATTGCTTTTTATTTTAAAATGATATCTCAATTAGTTTTTGAGATACGTAAAGATTAGTTATCGTAAAATAATGTTACGATTATGCAAGGTTGAGTTCAAAAAATCATAACTCCGAAATTAGAACATTCCAAGAAATGATTTTCAAAATATTAAGTGCTATATAAATTTGCTTTAAATTGTTTTTTATTTCACCAGGATATCACAATTCGTTTTTGAAATACGTAAAGATCAATTATCGTAATAATTATGTTTAAGATTATGCAAGGTTGATTTGAAATAAAAATATCTCCGAAGTTTGAAGATTCCAAGAAGTGATCTCCAAAATGTTACGTGCTATATAAATTTGCTTTAAATTGCTTTTTATTTCATCAGGACATCTCAATTAGTTTTTGAGATACGTAAAGGTTAATTATCGTAACAATTATGTTGAGCTTATGCAAGGTTGATTTCAAAGAATTCTATCTCCGAAATTTGATGATTCCAAGAAATAATCTTCAAAATATTAAGTGCTATATAAATTTGCTTTAAATTGCTTTTTATTTCATAACGATATCTCAATTAATTTTTGAGATACAGCTTTTTTAATATCTGTTTTTAAAATTTTTGGTAATCAAACATGCCAAGTTAGGCTCAAAAACTAAGGAACTAAGAAATTATTTATGGTACATTAAATCTTCATTAAATTTGCTTTAAAATATTTTTTATTTCAACTTGATATCTCAATTCTTTCTTGAGATACGA
>NW_019280421.1:191997-220554 GCF_000648695.1 Onthophagus taurus | reverse complement strand
GGTGCATTCACTATGCACCTTAGTACTTTGTTCTGGAATCTTTGAATCAGACTTGCATTTGTCTTGCAGGTACAACCCCACAGTTGGATTCCGTATGTTCATTTTGGTTTCAATAATAATGATAAATGTCTTTATTCCGCAACATAACGTATTACACAACAAATAACATATTAATACTAGTTACAGTACAGTTATGTATTTGGAGAACCTCAAGGGGCGGTTCAGATGAATATCCCGTAAGACATTCCCTGGTTTTAAAGCGAACCCTTAAATCATGTTAGAATATAAACAAATTTGAATACCTATTCTACCTATCCTAACAATCCGCAAACAAACTAAAGCATAATAAAAAACAAAAAAAAGAACCGAAATTAAACATTTGACCGAACGATAAGAAAGAAAAGTCACTATCACCTCTCATTGTTGTTAAAAATATATCTGTATAGAACCGCCTTAAACCTTTCAATATTTACATTCTTACACTTTCGCGTCCGCTCAATATACAGTTAGGCTAACGTCAGTTGCCGGCATCTTCACAACGTGGATGCCGCTCGGAGCCGCATTTCTCGAGTAGCGAAATGTTAGTTGAAGGTGTAATAAAATATTTTTGCATATAACATAAGTTTAATTTTTGCACGGAAACACACCACTTTTTACGAAGAATGCAGTGGCGTAGGTAGAATATTTTTCTAATGTTTTATTCTCCATATATTACTAGTAATTTAATTTTTTTAAATAAAAACCATAGTTGGGTATGAAATAATTCGTTATTTTTTTCTGTTAACAAGTACTTATATGTATACAATTTTAAAACTTAAATCATACAATAATAACCAAAAATAAATTTATTTAATATTGTTTTAATGCATGATAACGTTGAAAACATTCAATTTTACATAACGGAACATTGCAAAATTTACACATATAGGAAGTGTCTTTTCCCCTTCCGTGCGATTTGCACACTTTGCAAGCCTTTTGGGTATGCTTCTTTTTACCGACACTCGTAATTTTTGTTATGTAATGAGATTTAAAATTCATTGATAGTCTCAATACAGAATCTTGATGTGGTGCTCGTGAGGAACTCGGCCTTGGATCATCTTCATCAGATGCAATAGTTTCATCAATTTTAATTAGATCTTTTGCTGCACTGACTAGAAACTGTTCATATGTAATTTTTTTTACATTGAGGATATTGTAAACGCGATATGCGTTAAATAATGCGCAGTTGTAGAAAAACATAACAATTTTTTTTGTCCACTTTATGGATTTTCTAGTAACTGAATAATACGAAAGGTATTGATCTGCACAATCAACACCTTTCATGTATTTATTATAAGCAATTATACATACAGGTTTTCGGATAGGCAGACCTGTTTTTTTGTTTATTTTTTCCGTATCGATCATTGTCGCATTGTGAATAGAGGATATCATTCGTACCTCTCTCTTATCCTTCCACACCTGGAGAAGTATTTCATTCCTACGAAGAAATTGAGTCTCCGGTTTTCAAGCGAAGCTTCGTAGGTTGCATTGGCAAACCTCTATTTGCCCTTATAGTTCCACAAATTCTAATTGCTTTTTGCAACAATATTTCCGCTAAATTAACATTGTTGTAATAATTATCGAGATAAACATGATGCCACAAACTTTCATGTTTAGTGAGTAGATCACTTATAGTATCGTTCAATTTTTGACCACTACCTGTATATATTTGGAAATTGCAAATATAGCCAGACTCTGCTTCGCAAACCATTCTAATCAATATACCGTATTTATTGATTTTTGCAGGATTGTAAACTTTAAAATATAACCTTCCCCTGTACGGCAACATAGGCTCATCCAGTGATAACTGTTGTTTAGGAGAGTATACAGTTTGAAATTTATTTTTAAAATAATCTAATGCTGGTTTAACTTTATATAATCTGTCTGGGTTATTTATATTTTCTTCATTATTTGAAAAGTGAAGCGACTGTATAATTTGACGAAATCTGTTTCTCGGCATAGTTTTACCAAATATTGGTGTTTCAATTGTCGGATCTGTACTCCAATAATCATTTATTTTATTTTTTTTCACTTGTCCCATAAGTATATTTAGTCGAAAAAATTGTTTTATTTCCTGAATATTGACGTTAATCCACTTCTTTGTACGTTTTTGGTTTTTGAATGTATCAATGTTTTGTGTATGATACCTGTTTGTTTGGGTAACAATCATGTCATAAAATTCATCATCAATGAATAAGTTTAAAACTTCGTTTACGCTGTCGTTGCAGTTTGGAAATATTTTTACTCCTGGATCTCCTAAAAATTGCTCCAAATTGCGAGGATGATCTATTTTACTCCATATGGTGGCTGGCAACTCATCATCTGAAAAATCACTTGAGTCCGACTCCGGTATTGGTAGAACTACATTCCTTCTCTGGGCAAAACAAAACCTGATTCACTACTGTCGTCACTATCAGTATATGCTTCAGCATCCGACAAAATGTCTGTAAAAACTTCTTGAATAAACTGATCTTCGTGCTCTTCCATACACTAATTATTTTAAAATAATATGATGAAAGTTGACTGTCAATAACGTGAGATGCGAATGAGAATATTTTTTTAATTGGGAGGAGTGTTTTCAAATTGAAGCGCTGAAAGTAGGGTTGCTATTGGTCACTTTTCGGCAAAAATTACACTCGGAAAATTCGATATGTTGCCGGCCGCCATATTGTTACAACAGTTGTTAATCGTGTAAAACAATTAAAAAACCAATTTAATCTTGTAAAAGCGATTAAATAAATAAGTAATTAAATTCGTAACTACAGTTTACTTAATCCTCTGATTTTAAAACTACCGCCAAAAAATAGCTTTAAAAAATTCAACTGTGTAAACGTGACTTTTCGTTTTACTCCTCCGAATTTAAAAATATAGTTTAGAGTGCCATGATTTCATTTGCTTAAATATTTATGTTGGCTGTACTGGGTATACGGTTCAAGAGTTGACGTTTTAAAACGTCAAACATAATTAATTGCTTATATAGGGTTATTTTCTAATCTTAAACGTGCGAAATGACTTTTAATTCTCAAATCTCAGAGTGGATAATCTACAATATGTAACGCAAAAATACGTGCGTGGCTCCCAGTTTTGCTAATCATAAAAACGTAAAAATACGTGAGCGGCGCCTGACTGTTGACAATATAAAAACGTAAAAATACGTGAGCGGCTCCTCACTACTGATAATATGAAAACGTAAAATTACGTGATCGGTCGCGAAAGTGTTAAGACAAAAGTCGGACGTTACTTTAGGATATATTATGACAATGACAACTAAAAATTATGATTACACACATACTAGATTTTAAACAAAAAAAATAAGTGCGCCATTGGCCGTTGAAGATTTATCCACACCAACTAAATTAATGGGCAACAATATGTAACCGAAAACTGATACTTATACAGCATACTTAGAATGAAATTTTTATAAAAATAATTTTAAAATTAGACTATTTTTTTAATAATTAAAAATGATTGGGGCTTTAATTTAAATAAAAATGTACTAAGGATATAACTTTTGTGGGCACACTGTATAGCATTGCTTCTTCCGATTTTCCGAAAATTGACTATATTCTCGTTATATTATTATTCTGTATGCCAAGTTTAAGCTACTTAACCTAAGAAAAGCCATATTGCATTTAAGCTATGTACGTCGTCAGTAAACAAAAATAACACTTCCGTGCGTGACGTGGACCTTAGTATTCTGGTCATAACTTCTAAATAGGCAAATGTTGGCAGCTAATTTTTTTATGTGTTTTAAAGAAAAAGTGTCTTTAAAATTATATATATTTTAGACCATCGCTAACTGCTAAAACTCTAGCTAAAGAAATCTCGAAATTGATGGCATCGGATAATCCCGCGTTTATTGTTAAAATACAACGATGAAATTATTTATTGGTACCTGAATTAGGTTCTCCATTGAACAACCTTTTCGGGAAGATATGACGTTATATATGTTTCACACTAAAACTTTATATTAGCAGTCGTTAAAAATCACTACAAAAGTAATCGAAATACGTGTGAAATCAGAGACATATAAACTTTGATAATTTTTTTTTTACTTAAATACGTCATATAAAAATAAAACTTATGTTAATTAATAAAATCTGACATTTCTACTATAGGATTCAATTGAAAAAAGAAATAAATTTCGACTTTCGAAAAACCCATTTATGATCAGCAAACGATTCAAATTGCCCATAGTGCGTCGGTCCTAAACGCGAGACATGACCTTTGGAATCTTAAAAGAAAAAGGTTGCACGCTAGGAATATATAATTCGTATGGTATATTCCCAAAACCATTAAATAATTCCCGAATTATTACACTTCCTACGTGGCTAATAGAACGCAGTCGGTCAGAGTTAGAGGTTTTTCCTCGCAGACGTTGTCAGTCCCATCCGGGGTCCCTCAGGGAAGCGTTCTTGGACCTTTGCTTTTTAATATTTATATTAATGACATATTTAAGTGTTTTAAACACGCTAACTGTTTAATGTATGCAGATGATCTAAAGATCTTCTGCCGCGTGTCTAATCCAAGAGATCGTTCTGCTCTTCAGCGAGATCTATATGAACTTGCTCAATATTGTTGTACAAACTTCATCACCATAAATTATAGTAAATACTTTACAATTACTTTTACAAAAAAGCCTGGTCCTATACGCTTTGACTACATCGTTGGAGGGAAGTTGTTGAACAGGGTTACTTCTATAAGAGATTTGGGCGTGACACTTGATAGCAAGCTATTATTCAGTGAGCATGTCGATTACCGAATCGACATTGGCAAGGCTTTTCGTATGCTTGGTTTCGTCATGAGATCGGCTGCTGATTTTACCGACACTAGTTCATTAATGACTCTCTATTATACGTACGTATTTAACATTTTGAATTATTGCACTGTTGTATGGAATCCTCAATGTGATTTATTCGTGGAATATTATGCTAGAAATTTCATACTACCTATGTTGACTCAATCTTTCCACTTGATACGACTCGGCCAACGGCGACTTGCTAATGATTAGAGCTCGGATTTTTATGCAGTCAAATTATAGGAAATATGCGCATAAATATGCAAGCTTTTTATTCAAAATATGCAAAAATATGTGGAAATATGCAAACATATACCTTTCTTATAGTTGTTATCAATCTATTTCTGTCACATTTTTGTATATGTTTTGCACTTTTCACATGTTCTATTTGGGACTTCCTCTCACACGTTATCTTAAAAAAGAATAATTAGAAAAGTTAGCCATAGATACTCTAACAGATTAAAAATTTAATTCTGAGACGATAAAACTGATTCGTATTTTTCATTGTCGGTTGTGTAGAAACATATGTAAAAACATAAGTAGTATAGAAACGCCGATTTTAGATAGGAAGTTGCACCTCCGCACCTCCGTGACGTCATCANAATTTACCTCGAGAGGGACAGTTGGTTTTACTCCAGGATAAACGATATCCGCCTTCAAAATGGCTACTGGCTAGAATCATCAAATTACACGCCGGTTCAGATGGCCTCGAACGTGTTGTTACAGTGAAGACTCCGACCACCACCCTTACACGACCACTCACGAAAATTTGTTTGCTGCCAGACATCGATTAAAACTCAATACCTACTCAATTCATGTTTAAATTTTCTTCAATTTCATTTTGTATTTAGGTCTAATTTGTATTTGTATTCTTTAGTTGCCTACGGCAAGGCGGGCGGTTAATGTTAAAAGTTTAAAAGTTAATTTGTATATCCATGACCGTATCCATGGCCGTATCCATGGCAGTTTTTTCGTGTCGTTCTTTTTTTGTCAACAATTATCAATGTTAGTATCAATGTCAATGTTCTCTGTAAAAGTGAATCCTCAATACATTTTTCTATAAAAACAGTGTTAATCTCATCCTTCTTTTTCGTTAAAGTGTGTGCGTCTCGAATATAAAAAGGTAAGACAATATTCAGAACATTTAGACATATGTGTGTATTTGTATGCTGAGTTACATACCTATTTGAAAACATGTCAAGAAAGAAATATTTATTTAAATAAATGAATAAAAATCTTATCAAATAAAATATATATGAAAAGCATCACATAGTCGAAAAAAATGTTTATAAATTCGTTCGCGAAAAACTTTTATACCATGTGGTTGTTTCTGAATGACATGATAGGGAATTATCCAATTCCTGTGGTGAAGTAGCAGCATAAGAATAATGTGGCGAATTTGGAAGTTCATTGCTTCTTTCACATGTAGAGGTTCTCTGATATGAAGTTATAGGAGAAGGTGCATTACAGTTGGTGCCAGAAGTTGACGGTAAGGATGAAGCAGCTGTATGTTCTTGTAGGTAATATAATTCCTCTTCCATTATTACCTGTGCTACTCTATATTTTGCAATCACTTGACGTTTAGCGGATAATTTTTTAATCGTTTTAGCATGTCCCAGAAATAGCAAATCAAGATCGTCATAAGTCATACCCTCTGATCTGTCTTTATCTTTATTTTTTAAATATGATAAAACCTGGGAAACGGATGACTCATTGTTGTCTTGCATAATTTTTCGCTTTGGTGCACTTTTTTTTGATAGTTGAGGAGTAATGTTTGATTGTGATGACTGCAGTGCAGTATTTGTTTGTAAAGAGAGGGGACAAATGTTTGATTTTTCGGCAATATTTGCGGATGATCTAGCCAGAAGTACACCAGAACTACTTCTATACGTTTCGGCTTCTATTATCTGATCTTTCTCCTGACTATTTCGAGTGGCTTCATTACCTGTCGTGTCCACATTACTTGTTGTTTGAGCAAACTGAAAAAACGGCTTGAAAGCAGACATTTGAGCTGCCCAAGGCCATGTTTTATAGCGATTAATATTTTTGGCTTACTGACCTGTATGGGTCTTTTCAGATCGAAGATGTTTTGCGTAGCAGTCGCGAATGTTCTTCCATCTTTTTTTTGCTTCGTCACCTAAAAAATAATTACAAAAAATCTAATAAATTTACCACCACAAATACACCTTGAAGAAGTTACTTATAACAGCTCTTTATAATGCTACTTTATTTATATTTTTAAGTTCCTTGCTACTGGGGATTTTTTAAAAACAATCGGCCATAGCTATCGAATGGGATTTACGACCGTGAGCCAATTTATTAATGAAGTTTGCGATGCGTTATGGAAATACCTGCAGCCTATTTATATGCCTCAAGCTTCCACAGAATTATGGGAAACAGTAATTTCCGGATTTGAGGATTCATGGCAGTTTCCCAACTGCCTTGGGAGCATAGATGGGAAGCATGTTACCATCAAATGTCCTCCTAATAGCGGTTCGAATTATTACTGTTACCTTAAAAAGTTTTCTATTGTGTTATTAGCTATTGTGGACTACGATTACAAATTTATTTGTGTGGATATAGGCGGATATGGTAAGAACAGTGATGGTGGCATTTTTGAGGCATCTTCTTTTGGACAACGGCTGTCCAGAGGATCATTGAACATTCCCTCAAATAGAGCTTTGCCTGGTCAAAATGAAGAAACCCCGTGTGTACTTATTGGCGATGAAGCATTTGCTTTAACACCTTTTCTTAATGAGACCATTCCCATACAGATTGTCACGTTATGATACTCGAAAAGAAAACTACAATAAGCGCCTATGTCGTGCTCGGAGAGTAGTCGAAAATGCCTTTGGAATCTTGGCTCAGAAATGGAGGTTATTTTACAGGCCCTTAGAACTCAAGATAGAAACGTCTATAAAGATTGTCAAAGCAACATGCATTCTACATAACTATTTGCGTACGGAAAAAACGGATGCACCCTTTTCACATCTCTTAGAGGATGCAGAGCCTGTTATAGGAGTCTTAGATGTTCTTCCAGTTGACGGCCGAAGGGCTACAAACTATTCGTTTCAGATACGACAAAATTTTGTGAATTTTTTTAATATGTAATAACTTTAGTATTATCTCTCTAAGCCATACAAAATATAAACATGATGTTAGAATAATATATTGTTTCCTTTGTAGAGAACCCGAAAAGGGCTACAGACCCTTTGACCCATTGACTATGGGCCTGAACACATTCAATATTACTTTCACTAATGTCTACAATATACTGCTAAAAAATGTTAACATACATACCTTCTATGTTAAGCAAAGTTCCTATTTCGCCCCTAATCTTATTTTTGCTTCTGTTATTCTTATATTCTGGATGTGATAAATCATATAGTATTCTATGTTTCTTAATATTTTCGATTAACTTTTCCGTTAACTGTTCCGTTGCAGAGTCCATATTTCTCGCGATCATGCGGCCAAACTCGTCAAGTCACAACTGGTCGCCACCGCGCTCTAAAACGCCGCCAGGACGCACTTTTTCTGGAATCATATCGCGCCGGTATGAGTTACGTCATTCATTCTCCACAGCTGCGATCGGCCGCCAGTGTGACGCCGATCGTGACCGCGGCTGCGATCGCGCCAGTCTGCGTGTAGCTTACATCTCGTTTTGGATCCAACATCTCCTTCGGTATGCAGGATTTGTTTTTGCGTATGGTTCCTACATATGATAATAATAATTTATTGAATCAATCGCCAAAAAGAAAATAACAAACAAAATATAATAATAATAATTACAATAAAACACAGCTTCTATCTTCCGACGCCCAACCAATCGTATGGCATGATTCGGTAGCCCGTTCTTCCATCATGACATAAATAAACCATACTATATCCTAATTTACAAATGCGCTCGGTGCAGGACAACAACATATAAATCAAAATATTAACAATGATACTAGGTAACTAAAAAAAATCGAACCGAAAAAAAAAAATCCTGAACTAAAAGTTTCATCAATTGCAAAATAAATCAAAAGTCGTCAGTTCGGCACAAGATTACCATGTGCGCCCTGTTATGTCGCCACCTCAACTCCCAAGAAATAACCCCTTCAGCTGCCTCCTAAACTGTTGTTCAGAAGTACACACCCCCAGCGGTATAACAATAGAATTATAAATCTTCGTAATTTGATAGCTAAAACATTGTTTGTATAATTCAGTCTTATGTAACGGTGGTGTTAAGGTACCCTTAAATCTAACGTTGAGGGTGTGCACATCCGACCGGAATCTGACTCTATTTAAGAGATACTCAGGCTTACCACACAAAATTATTTTTCGATAGAACTGACTAGCATGCACCAACCGTCTAGAATTCATATTTAGCCAATATGCTAGAACAAGTGTATGACTGACATGGTCCCTTTGACTTAGTCCAAACAGTAATCTCAAACAAGAATTTTGTACCTTTTGTATTTTATGTTTTAGCTAATAAAGGGATAGTATAGATCAGCATAATTAAAATGTGATAAAACCATGCTATCATAGAGCAGGCGTTTAGTGCTTTTGTTAATATGCCAAACGTTTTGTCATCAAAGCCGTGGCCAAATCAAAAGATGAGAAGAAATTATCGGCATATATTGTTCGTCCAGAACCAGCGTGTTTTTCGACCAATTTCAGAACAATGTTCTCACTTTCAGAACAATTTACCGCACACGCTTTATTTGCTTGTTTTTATTGTTAATTTTTATCTGGACATCCGGAACATATAGACGTTCCAAGTTGCTCATGAGTATGTTCTAAACGTCGTCGATGGCGGCCGATTTGCTTTTTAATAGTCAGGATTCTTGGCACACCATAGCTCTTGGGCCTTCCGGTACATTTCACGCACAATTATACTAACGATCTCAGGTGTTATTAGCGATTTAAATATAGAAATCGGGTTTCGCATAATCCCTGGAACCGGGCTTTCACGACCCACAATGGCACAGTTATGCGCACGAAGTCTACCTGTGGCCGGCGGGGCGCTTGACCAAAGCTTGTCATCCTTTAAACGGTATTTTATCATCAAGCTCGCCGAACGTGGTTCCTCGTCCATATCGACGGCTTCAAGCGCTTCGGTTGCAGCTGCAGCGCCTTCATATAAATCTTCTAAATCCTCATCATCTCCATATGAAGTCTCCGTTTCTATAACGGTGTCTGTCTCAGCATCAGAAGCTGCATCTTCTACCGTCGCCACATAATCAGGATCCGTGTTGTCGTCGCCATCAAATTCATTGATTTCCTCGGCCTCTCCATCAGCACCGACTAACCATATGGCTAACCTTTCTTCCATTTGACTCCTCTTTTCTTCCGATAAATTTTGATATCTTGTGGTGCGATTCACCATGTCCATCATATCATCACCGATACTAGTTGCTGATACCATTTGGTTTTGCGGAAAAACCCCAAATAAATTTACTTCAATAAAAACTCGCAGATGTTTACACTACAAACGCTGCTGCTATATACTAACACGTTGCCTGCGCTCTATTCAATCTGTACGTTCTACATACACGTTCAAACATATTTAAATCGCCTGCCCCATCATTCATGCCACACATCAAGTGTGCACAAGCAGGTCTGCACAGGCCCGCTTGGTCCGTTTGAGCCATTTAGTTTGTCAACACGAATAAAATCGAACACAAACATATAAGCGGTCTGATTTCGTACTCATTGTGTTCGCCGTAGCCGCTTCTAGGAAGTCATGAACGGTTTCGTCTCTAAAACGCAAAACAAAAAAGTTAGAGCCACGTTTATATGCAAAAGGGGCTCCCAGGGTTAACTTAGCTGGTATTATGTGAGATTCATGTAACATGTTTTAGTCTTAGTCATAGTTATAAGTTTTTAGTGCTTCATTTATCATAATCATGATTTGCATTGCTTTAACTATGATCACAACTAATTGTAAGACTTAAACATGTTGCCTCAATTCGTGATTAGACAATTGGAAAGTAAACACTATTACCTTTAAAAACCTGAGTAAAAAATTCTGGTTTGTTTAACATATCTCTCAGTAATATGGTTTTATTTTCATAATTCTTCTTAAATCTTCGAATCTGTTTCTCTTTATTCATTAGAATTCGTCGCAGTAATTTTTCTTTGGCTGTTGCACTAGACTGGCTCTTCTTAAATACTGACTCTGTAGCGTCTTTTGTTGTATTTAATTCCTGTAGACCTACATTACAAAGTAAAAAAACCTTCTTGAGTAAAAAATGATAGTATATTAGAAAATAATAATAACAAGCACAGAAATTAATTAATATTTGTTTTTGACAGCTCTCGGCATAATATAGTATTGTATTGTTATTGTGATGTTCGTCGGAAAATAGCCCCACGTTTTATTTTATTTTTATTTTCTTTGCTTTTCAATTATTTTAATAAAAATGACATTAGTAAATTTAATAATAAGTTGGTTTTTATTAAAACTGAAAAATTTAAATATTCAAATAGAATTATGGAATTATATCTCAGGGTCAAAAGCAGGTTCTGGCAACACTGTCCAGACAAACACGTGCACACCTTAAGGTGGAATGTTGTCGACAAAATTAACTGAATTTACTGAATATATGAAACAAATTCTCTAGATTAGTTAATACGAAGTAATATTTATCAATTCGGATATTATTATGGTTTTAAACTCGTGAAAAATTAAGTTAATTAGGGAAATTGTAAACCTAACCTAAAAATTTTATAGTGAACTTATCAAGAAACTTTTCGTATTGAAGGTAAGAGTTTTTTAAAATTTGAATCAACAAAACGAAACAATAAATGGCTTGTGGCCACTGCTACGTCTTTACTCAATAAAAGTACGAAGATGTGTTCAACTAAAAATTTATTTAGAATTGGATCTATTCTAGTTTGCATTTTAATTTGTTTATGATTTATTGGTGGAAATTCTTGTAAATAGAATAAATAACCCATATCGACGCTCTCTTCATGTTTATGTTTTAACGGCAACCGCGACAATGCGTCCGCGATTATGTTCTCTTTGGAATTTATAAATTTAATTGAATATTGATAGGTCGATAAAATTATACTCCACCTTTGCAAACGACTAGCAGCCAGTACGGGAATGCCTTTTTTATTTCCAAATATACTAATTAAAGGTTTATGATCTGTTAATAAGGTAAAGTTTCGCCCAAAAATATACTGATGAAACTTTTTAACTCCATAAATTATCGCGAGTGCTTCCTTATCTATTTGCGAGTATGCTTTCTCTGATTGTGATAACGTTCTAGATGCGTATGCAATCGGACGGACTTCGCCATTTAACATTTCCTGCGAAATGACCGCGCCAATTCCATAAGAACTTGCATCACATGACAAAAATAAAGGTAATTTAGGATCATAATGCGTTAATACTCGTGGTGATCCCATTTCTTTTTTAATTGACTCAAAAACTACTTCTTGTTCTCTATTCCACCGAAAAGGTGCATGTTTCTTTAGTAATGCGTATAAAGGAACTAATTTAGAAGCAGCATTAGGTATAAATTTTGCGTAATAATTAACTAGACCCAAAAAAGCTCTAAGTTCTGTTACGTTATTTGGCGTTTTACATTTTAAAATAGCTTCGATTTTACTTGGAGAAGTATGAATTCCTTCTTTATCAATTACTACGCCTAAATATTCCACCTTTTTCATACAAAAATTGCATTTAGATATTTGTAGCTTTAATCCGTAAGTTTCTAATTTATTGAAAACTTCTTTCATAATTTTCCAATGTTCCTCTTTTGATTCGGAATATATTAAAATATCATCTAAAAACACCACTACTCCTTTTACATTTACAAACACATTCTCCATTAATCGTTGAAATATTCCTGGGCTACTGGCTACTCCATAAGGTAATCTATTATATTTGAATAACCCTTTATGAGTATTAATTACTACTAATTTCTGTGACTCTTCATCTAATTCAATCTGGGAATACGCTTGTGATAAGTCAATTTTTGAAAAATAACAAGACCCTTTTAATGTAGCCAATAAATCATCAATTTTTGGAATTGGATATTTATCGATATTTAAATAATTATTTATAGTAATCTTATAGTCCCCACAAATTCGTATTTGTCCATTAGGTTTAAGGACAGGTACAATCGGTGTAGCCCATTCCGAAAAATTTATCGGTGTCAAAACTTTTAAATTAACTAACCGATCAAGTTCCGTTTCAATTTTATCTTTCAAAGCAAAAGGAACATGACGGGCTTTACAATATTTAGGAATAAAATTTTCTTTTAGATATAATTTAATTTTTCCTACCTTAAATGTACCTAATTTATTTTCAAAAACTTTGGGGAATGTTTGTTGTAAATTCTTTGCGAATAGATCTGAATCATTTATAGAGTTCATATTAAATAAAGAATCAATTGAAATGCCCAATTTCTTTATCCAATCACGACCAATCAATGGTGGGCCACCATGATTAATGACGTATAATTTCAAATTGTTTTGATTTACGGCATTATAATATACATTAACATGCAAAAATCCCAAAACAACAATTTTATTTCCATTGTATGACTTTAAATTTATATCAGAGATTTCTAATTTATGTTTAAGGAAATATCTATCATAAATATCCTTTGAAATGGCGGAAATTTCCGACCCTGTGTCAACTTCCATTATATAAACTTTATTGTTAATTTTTAAACTTATCTTTAACGGTTTGCATTTTTCGCTTGACATATTAAAGAAATTAACATTATCATCATTTGATTTATTTACATCGTTACTTACGTATTTATTAAATTTAGGTCTAAATTTTAAATTATTTTTATTATTCTTTACTTTAGAATGACATATGGCGCTAATATGACCAACCTTATTACACGTGTGACATTTCGCTTCTCTGAAGAAACAGTTGGCGGCGCTGTGATTTTCCTTTCCACAGTGCTTACATCGTTTCCCTCTGGTGGACGAATCTTGCGTTGACGATTTTCCCGGCTTGACTTCCTGTTGATGGCGTCCAACCACCTGGAATTTATTCATCTGTGTTGTTGATCCCATTACAAACCCCGCGTTGATTGCTGCAGATTCCATACCAATAGCTAATGTACACGCCGTATCGTACGTTAAAGTTGCTTCCGAAAACAAACGTTGACGAATTATTTCGCTTTTTAAACCAAACACTATTTGATCTCGAAGGTTTTCTTCCAATTGTGCCCCAAAATTACAATTTTTTGCTAATTTCTTCAATTTTACCATAAAATTTGTAATGTTTTCCTCTGGTTCTTGTACAGCGCGACGAAATTTATAACGTTCTGCTATTTCCGACGGTTTCGGATTAAAATGTTTTTCCATTTTTGCTACTAAATCTTCAAATTTCTCATCTTCCGGTTTCTTAGGACTGCATAAATCCGTTAATATATCAAAAGATTCTGCCCCCATAACCGTAATTAACATGGCCGTTTCGAGTTCCGGTTTTATTTCATTTGCTTTAAAAAATTGACGCACACGTGCGATATAAGATGTCCAGTTCCCATTTCTTACATCGAATTCTTCAATTCTTCCTGTTGTCATTCTTGATGTTAACTTTATTTTCACTTTTTATAATTTTTATCCTCGTCGCCACTTGCTACGTCTTTACTCAATAAAAGTACGAAGATGTGTTCAACTAAAAATTTATTTAGAACTGAAACTGGTTTCCCAAATTTACATCTTTTATATAAACTGTATACACAACACGCAAACTCAGAACGCTAAGATGCAAAACAAATCAAATTAAATTCTATAAATCTATAACACCCCTATCCTTATTTCTTTTTTATTTATTTTTTTTTTCCTGTTCTCCAGTAGATGGCCACTAGATGGCAAATATCGCAAATAATCGCAAACAAATAAATAAAAGTAGTATAAGGGGGGTATGGTTTATGAGGGGTAAGAATCGTGTATTGGCTCGCAAAACAAATAACAAAAAGGTGGTGTATACTCAATAACATCATGCCGCAACAGTAAAAATATAGGTAGTACATGCGTTGTACCACCGAGCTTGAAAGAGTTAAAGGATTAATATTGAATCCTTTAAATTCTAATTCGTATATTCTTTTGATTTGTTAAACATTTGTTCTTTATTGTTTAAAAATTAAAAAAAAAATTATGTGTTGAAAATATCTGCATTACACAAATATATTGTCTTTTTACTATAGTTTATCTGTAAAATGAAACAAAAATGATAGGAAATAGAAAATTCCTATTGTTTAAAAATTAAAAAAAAAAATTATGTGTTGAAAATATCTGCATTACACAAATATATTGTCTTTTTACTATAGTTTATCTGTAAAATAAAACAAAAATGATAGGAAATAGAAAATTCCTATTGTTTAAAAATTAAAAAAAAAAATTATGTGTTGAAAATATCTGCATTACACAAATATATTGTCTTTTTACTATAGTTTATCTGTAAAATAAAACAAAAATGATAGGAAATAGAAAATTGAATAATAAATATGATACTTACCACAGTAGTACTGCTCCCTAACACATACGAGCAACGTTGAAAAAATATCACGACTTTTGAATTTATTTCGTCAAATAAATTCATGGAGGTAAGAGGGCTTCTGAAGTGGGAATCCACATATTTTCAACGTTCTGCGTATGTATGGTTGGATCGTCGGCATATACGAAATTTTCTTCGTGAATGATTACTTCATATTTATATATACCGCCTCCTATTTGATTAATGTTTCCGTACGCCCTCCACCCGTCGGAAATAATAATTGTGCCTGGGAGCACATATCTAAAAAAAAAACATTTTTATTTCATTTTCAAGTATTCCTTCCCCACTGGGAAATAGGCGGTTAATTTGGGAAAACACTTTTTAGTTAATAGTTGCTCCACATATATATGTACCTTTCAATAATCGGGGTTAGGATATTATCCGTTCTACCCGGCACCTCCACCAGAAAGCACTTGCCATTACCTTGTTCGATACCTCCAAAAACCCAGTGGCCTTCACGCCATTGTCCGCGGTGGTTTTTACGGTGGAAAAATTTGGATTCATCAATTTCCACAGTTTCTGATAACAGCGTGTCCTCATCGAAGCCTCCTACTTGGATTGCATTGTCGACAAAGTTCTGCATGGTTAAATCCCGACAAAAGGAGTACCAATCCACTATGGGGTGGGTTGATCCTTCCCCCAATTTGGCGTCATGCACCGCCACATACTGCGGGCGCTCCCTCGCCCATCCATATAATATAATAATACAAAATCTGATTGATGAAAAACAACTTATGATCGTCGTGTTATAATAAAAACATAGTTCATTATTTTTAATTTATTATAAAATGGAGAATATAAGTAATGGGGAAAATTATTTATTAATAATTTTTAAAGAAACTGGGAATTAATATACCGAATAATAACCATAACTATTTATTTTGTATTTATATATTTTAACAGAAAAAAACAGTGATTGCTATAAACTAGAAAAATCAAAAATTAATACAAATTACAGTAACTAACGAAGAACTCTATATCAACGCACGGAAAGTATTTGATAAGAAATTAGAAAAACCTTGACAACGAAAGTAACAGCCAGTATGACACCATTAAGCTGTGACGCTTGAATATCAATCTGGGTAGAATGGTTGAAAAATTGAATCTTTTCGGTTATAGCTTGTCTTCTTATACTAAAGCTTTTACTACTCTCGTTGATTTTATCTCCATTTCATCCATACTCCCCATTACTTATTCTTCTAGAACCTTCATCGTAACACCCAATTCCCACATTTCGGCCATCCTGCGGTAAGACTGCCTTGGACTTCGTCCACATTTCGTCCTCATCATCATAACATCATCTTTTCATGTATTCAGAGCATGTGGTTGTCAATAACGGACCTTCATGCTTTCCAACTTCCACAATACGGTAGATGTTGTTACCTTTGACTTTAGTAACATTGTATGGTCCTAGGTATTTTACCTTTAATTTTAAGCCTGGCCCTTGTTGAGTTCTCTTTATAACTACTAACCCACCAATATGATATTTGCGTGGTGGTCTTCATCTCAAGTTGTAGATTTTTCGATTTCCTTCTTGAATTCTCAATATTTGTCGTTGAGCATTTTCTCTCAATTGATTTCTATCATCATCATTCATTTTTTCTATCTCTTTCTCTAAATATTCTTTAATTTTCAGCTCTTCTTTATTTCGCATTTTTATTCTAATGAGAAGCTCAAATGGAGTAAATACTGTACTATGAGTTTATGTTAAGTTTTAGATTAACACTGTAGCTTATCAAAATGTTTGTATTTTGGGCACATTTTATTTTTTCACATATAAAATCTTCTATGTTGATTATTATTATCGAGTTTCTGCTCAAAGCATCCACCTGTCTCATCCTTGATCCACTTCTATGTTTTATTGTATAATGAAAGTCTTCTACATAATCTGCATTAGTATGTAATTCAGTTATACTTCCTTGTTTGAAAATTCGTAACACTGGCACTTCTGCTAATATTTTCTTTAAATTGTTGAATGCCAATCTCTCTTGTTTACCAAAATGATAGTGGTTTGTATTCTTTAGCTTATCACTTAATGACTTTGCGATCATTGAGTAATTTGGTATAAATTTCCTAAAATAACCCCTCTGTCCAAGATAACTTTGCAATTGTTTGTTGGTTGTAAGTCCCGGAAAATTTAGTACTGCTTTAGTCTTTTCAAGAGAAGGGTATAATTTAGAATCCTCAGTAACATGTCCTAAGAAGTCATTCTTTTTCTGAATGAATCGGCATTTCTTAAAGTTGATTTGTGGACCATATTCCTCAGCTATTGCAAATACTGTAACGTCTACAAATGTTGGTATTTATATAACGTGAAGCGTTGTACATGGTGCAATAAGGGCAGTTTTTAACATCATCCTAATTTTCTAGTAGGTATTTCTGAATGCAGTCTATAATTTTCTGGGTCAAAATCTTGAATGGAAATAAACCATTAATACCATGTTGAATTATTGTGTGAATATCGGATTGCTTTGGATTTTTAACATTTTAGGCAATATTCCAGTTTTAATGTAATTACCGTAAGACTTTGAATTATTTCGAATTTAAAAAAAAAACATTAAAAAAGATTCTAAACTTGTTGTTTTTCTATTGCTTTCAAATAGTACATGTTATCCTGCATTAAACCATTCTTGTAGATTTCCATTTTGTTTGAATTAGTGGATGTGGTGGATGCTATTTCTCGAATACTTTCTAGCTCTTAACACTTCTATCTTCTTCATTTTCTATTTTTATATTTTTTCTAAAAAAGGCTTCTAACTTTTCTTTGTTAAAATGTGTTTGTTGTTTCTTAACTTTTTGTCGCCATTGTTCTTTAGAACTAAGGATGTCTTTTCCATTTTTGTCGGACTTCTTACGATTGTGCTTTTTTATATCTATAACCCTAGTTCTTTGATATTATTTTGAATAATTTTTTTTAAACTTTGAACAAACCGTCCAACTTTTAAATATGTATTACTGGCCAAAAAGTTCTTTTTCACAATTATAAACCAGGATTCTACATTAGCATTCGATGACACAACCTCTTCATCGGGAACGTAATTTAAAATCGAAGTCCAAAGAGGTACAAAAGCCATATGGTTTTTAAGTAAAAATTCTGCAAATAGAATACATTGTAAGATGTTCTTCTCATAAAGTTCCGTGTCATTCCAATTTACTATTACCTATATCCTGTACTTCAGTGTATATTTATTGAAAATGTTTATGGAATGGTGTTTGTAAATACGTTATTGTAAATTCTTGATCGTCATCAATTAAGTCGCTAATGATATCATAGTTATCTAATTCTACGGTTTTTATATTAAAATTAGCAATAGCTGTAAATGCTTTTTTGTTTCTGAGGTAATGGTCAGACTACAGATCACAATCATAAAGCTTTAAAATGGTTTTTAAATCGCAGTCGTTGGCGAAAATTAAACACTTCACCCTTCCCTCACACCTCTAAATTTTTGTATGTCCTTTCGTTTAGGGGTAACTAGCGTTAGTTAAATTTTCCCATATAGTTCCAGGGTGCTACACTCTCTAAATGCTAAGAAAAATAATTATTTAGTACACAAGTAGATAAGAAATGAGAGTTCTGGAGTGGAAGTTGCTCCCTGTGCTTCCCCATGCTCCTGCGCATGCGTAGGAAGTTGCGTCATAGCGCGGGAAATTTGAAATTAAAAAAATTTTAATTCATGTGGCGCCATCTAGTGGTGTGTTGTGAAACTAAAAAGGGGTGGTTTATGGGCGATAGATGGCCCTGTAATATTTTTAAAATTTACATTTGCCTGATGAACGATAGACGTTGAAAAATTAAAGGCGTGCCTCACAACGCTTGAATGCGCGTGCGCAGAAAATTAGGAATATATCGGAAATAATACAATTTAATTTTCCCCCAATCAACCCAATTTTATTAAGCACGTTGAGTCGCCCCCCGTCCTTCGGAGGGGACGTTAAGCCGTCGGTCCCGGCAACCAGTCGTCAATCTCTGGTTGTCGTTAGCAGCACGCATGTGTGTGAGGCTTGACTTTATAGGGACGAATGCGCGAGTTATGGAGCATCATCTATGCTAAATTCCTAGAAATAAAGGAAGAATGTCGCACCACCAGACATCTCATTAGAGAAGGGGTTAGCGATAAGCATTTGTTATAAAACACCTCGACGCCGTTTTAAGTTAAGTTAGTTTTAATCCGTCGCATGTCGCTGTCGTTTGAATAAAAAATTAATAAATTAGTTTAAAGTTTCTTTTTTAAAAAATTTGGTTTTGTTGAAAGAACCTTAACTGGTGCAGTCAGTAGGATTATTTCGTGTCAACAGTGCCTGAAACTAATCGAAGAAAATTGGTACTGGTGAATTTTAATTCTTAGTGACGCGAACCTACACAAGTGAAAGTGATCTGTAACGGAAGCTAACCCAAGGGTCAAGACCTCAAATTGGCACGACTCAACCACAAGGGAGAAGCCGTTCTGCTTGTACCTGTACATCCCGAAGTGTTCTCAAATAAGTACACAACATCCCGGCCAGAGTATTAACCTGTACCAGAGCCAATACCGAAAAGAAAACGAAACAAAGCAACAACCGCAAGAGAGAAGAATGAAAATTTTAGCGTAAGTAGTTTTAAGATTATTTTTAAGTGATTTTGTACTATTGTCCTCATTTATTTTTGTAAAACTGCTATCTAAATTCGTTATTAAGGTATCTTTTTCCCGACCAATTTGTTTTTCTAAATCTTACAATGGCTTTAAATCAACCAATACAACCAGCTAGAGCTGTTAATCCCTGTTGAGTAATTTCTACTACAGAAGTTAACGTAATTCCAAAATTTACCGAAAACCCCATAATATTACCCCTTTATATTGATCTATGTGAACATTTAATTCATCGCTATCGTGATCAACTCAGTCCACAAAATGTTATTAACGTCTATCTTGTTGACATATGTAAAAGTCGATTCGAGGGAGAACCATTGGAATTAGTTTGTTCTCGAGGTTTAAATAGTTGGGATGAGATAAAGGCGTGTTTGCAATTAAACTATACCGATCAAAGGTCCGAAACTTGTCTTTTGGCTGATTTATTAAACATAAAAACCGGCTCTAATGAGAATCCATATAGTTTGGGTGATAGAATTAAAAATACGTTGAATCTATTACTCACGTCCATAAGGTTAATAAACGATGTTAATATGCGTGCCGTCAAAACAAATCTATATAAAGAACAGTCCTTACAGACGTACTTGCGTTGTCTAATGGATTATGGAGAGTTAGGAAGATTCATCAGAGCTAAAAATCCGCAAACTCTTGAAGCTGCACAGGCCTATGTGATGGAAGAAATGAACTGGATGTATTTATGCGGTAAACAAGGTCAATTGAATCGAAACCACATTCCGAAACCTAATATCGTTACACCTCGTCAAAATCTAAATGTTTTACCAGAGAAACCTAAACAAAAACCACAATATTTACCGATGCAGAGTTCGTATTTCCCTCAATATCGACAAATTCAAAATCAATTTTACCCAGTCTCACTTCCGATGCAAAATGCTAGTTCTTCTTTTTCACCTACACAAGGAACAATTAACGCTGCAAATTCCAACCGTCCACCTTATGTACCAAGCTGGAATCAAAATTTAAATAGACCGATCTTCGCAAAATTTGCTCAAAGACCGCATCCAAACTTTGGTCAACCCCGATTGCCACAACCATCATTCATACAGCACCCACAACAAACCTTGCCAAAGCCTACCCCAATGGACATCGATAAGTCGACAATGACTAGATTCAGACTCAATAAACGTCCTCGTCAAGATTTACATAATATACAGCAGGAAGAAAAAGAAATTTACTACGACGAAAATACAGGACAATATTATCAACAAATAGATTTCGAGTATCAAGATGAATACGATCAATACACACCTGGAGTAGACGAAAATCTGGAAATACCTGAACAAGTTGCCCTGGAGCCCGAAACAAATGATGTAAATTTTCAGGTACCGGCCTCGGAATCACCTTCGACTTAAACCTACTAGATCTAAATAAACTTCCGTACATCATTATCCCAGAATTGGATAATGCAAAATTTTTATTAGATAGTGGAGCAGAAGTTTCTTTTATAAACCCAAATTTAGCAGACAAATATTTTTATGAGTATTATTATCAAGAACCATATCAGGTGAAAACAATTCATGGAATTACCAACCACGATTGTAAAATACAAATTCCCGGATTGACGACCTTCAATGAAATTCATAATCTCTACAATTTTAATGTAATGAAAATTTCAGACAAGTATGATGCCATCTTGGGATCGGATACACTTCATAGTTTGGGAGCGAAAATCAATTATAAGGACAAGATATTAGAAACAAAAGGTGCCAACATTCCTTTCATATATAATCCTCCTATAATCTCACTACCACCAAGAAGCCGACAGATAGTAAAAATTCCTGTCACAAAACAACAAGGCGAATTCTTAGTAAACCACATGGAGATTACAAAGAATGTAGAAACACCAAATGCAATAGTATCCGTTCATAATTATGAAGCGATAACAGAGGTCGCGAATTTCAACGACTACCCAGTAAGGCTTGCTATAGAACCCATGCAAGTAGACGAATTACCAGAGATAAGACCAGAAAAAAAAACAGCCATTAACATTACAAGAAATAAGAAGAATTCAATATGACACCATCAAATCTAAACTCAGATTAGACGACTTGAATACCGAAGAAAGATCCATGATAAAAAATTTGCTTTACCAGTATCCTGACCTTGTACACAGCGATCAAGTTCCACTAACATTTAGTTCAAGCATAAAACATGCAATAAACCTCAACGATAACACACCCGTATATCAAAAACCGTACCGACAACCGTATCGTTGTAAAATTGAAACAAAAAACCAAATTAAAAACCTTTTAGATCAACAAATCATCCGAGAAAGTCAATCACCATGGGCATCCCCGATTTCTCTTGTACCAAAAAAAATTGATAATAGCGGAGAACAAAAATGGCGAATGGTTATCGATTACCGTCGTTTAAACGAGAAAACTATTAAAGATAGATATCCGCTACCCAATATAAGCGATATATTGGATAGATTAGGCAGAGCTAAATACTTCAGCAGCCTCGACCTTGCTAGTGGTTACCACCAAATAGAATTGGAAGAGAAGGATAAGAATAAAACAGCATTCATTACTCATAATGGACTATATGAATTCAATCGCATGCCGTTTGGGCTTTGCAACGCTCCATCTACATTTCGACGATGTATGAATAACATCCTTCGCGGACTCGATGAGATGTGTCAAGTCTATTTGGATGACATCATTATTTTCTCAAGCTCTCTACAATAGCATAAAATACATTTGCAGAAGATTTTCGAAAGATTGGCACAACATGGAGTAAAGATTTCCTGGGATAAATGTAATTCTATGAAGAAAACGCTGAATTACTTATGTAGGACATGTAATTACCGAAAGTGGAATCAAACCAGATCCGTCGGAAATAGAATGCATAAAGAAATTCCCCATTCCTCGCACGAAAATTCAAATTAAATCATTCTTAGGTTTTTTAGGCTATTATCGGAAATTCATACAGGACTTTGCCAAAATTACAAAACCTTTAACTAAATTTCTGTCAAAGGACCATCCGAGCGTCATAATCAATGATGAATATAAGGAATGTTTTGAAAAATGCAAATATCTCCTATGCAATAACCCTATTCTCATATACCCGGATTTCACAAAGCCTTTTATAATAACCAGTGACGCGAGCAATGTTGCTTTAGGCGCGGTCCTCAGCCAAGGAAAAATAGGCAGTGATAAACCCGTTGCATACTGTTCCCGAACACTATCAAAAAGTGAGTTAAATTATAGCACCATCGAAANATATTGGATAGATTAGGCAGAGCTAAATACTTCAGCAGCCTCGACCTTGCTAGTGGTTACCACCAAATAGAATTGGAAGAGAAGGATAAGAATAAAACAGCATTCATTACTCATGATGGACTATATGAATTCAATCGCATGCCGTTTGGGCTTTGCAACGCTCCATCTACATTTCAACGATGTATGAATAACATCCTTCGCGGACTCGATGAGATGTGTCAAGTCTATTTGGATGACATCATTATTTTCTCAAGCTCACTACAACAGCATAAAATACATTTGCAGAAGATTTTCGAAAGATTGGCACAACATGGAGTAAAGATTTCCTTGGATAAATGTAATTTTATGAAGAAAACTCTGAATTACTTAGGACATGTAATTACCGAAAGTGGAATCAAACCAGATCCGTCGAAAATAGAATGCATAAAGAAATTCCCCATTCCTCGCACGAAAACTCAAATTAAATCATTCTTAGGTCTTTTAGGCTATTATCGGAAATTCACACAGGACTTTGCCAAAATTACAAAACCTTTAACTAAATTTCTGTCAAAGGACCATCCGAGCGTCATAATCAATGATGAATATAAGGAATGTTTTGAAAAATGCAAATATCTCCTATGCAATAACCCTATTCTCATATACCCGGATTTCACAAAGCCTTTTATAATAACCAGTGACGCGAGCAATGTTGCTTTAGGCGCGGTCCTCAGCCAAGGAAACATAGGCAGTGATAAACCCGTTGCATACTGTTCCCGAACACTATCAAAAAGTGAGTTAAATTATAGCACCATCGAAAAAGAACTCCTTGGAATAGTATACGCATTAAAACAATTCCGACCTTATGTTTATGGGACTAGATTCACCCTTGTAACCGACCATAAGCCTTTACTGTGGCTACACAACCTTAAAGACAACAACTTGAAGTTGCAACGTTGGAAGATATATCTTCAGGAATACGATTACCAAATAGTGTATAAAAAGGGAAAGAACAACTCTAATGCAGACTCCTTAAGCCGAATTGAAATTAATCATTTGGAAGAAGATAATATCTCAACAAAGGTAAATGTAAATGAAGATGACAACTATAGTCTAAATTCAAACGCAAATTCTGACCATGAAGAAACCATACCAATAACGAGAGAAGCAATTGATACTAAAACTAGACAATTCTTTTTCTACACACATAATTTACCTACAGATGTCACCATTTCATTAGGATTTCGAAAAATTTATGAGTGTCATGTCAATAGAGATGAAGCTTATGAAGAAATCTTCAGGATCCTAAGAGACTATGGATCCACAGATACGCAGTGGATATATTGCAACGACGAAATTTATAAATTAATATGTCAAATCTATTTAGATAAATTTAACAAACAAGGCATGAAAATTGTGCGATGCCTAAGTCGAGTGACTATTATCAGTCCAACAGATCGTGAAAAGCAATTAAAGATAATACAAGAACACCATGAAGGCCTCAAAAATCACAGGGGAATTAAGGAAACGTTGAACCGGATTAAGCGAAACTTTTCATGGAAAGGACTTGACCAACAAGTAGCCAAATATATCAATGCATATGAGATTTGTCAATCAGCGAAATACGATAGGAATCCTCCTAAACCGCTTTTTCAAATTACGCCCAGCATCCAAAGACCTATGCAACTATTGCACATGGATGTGTATAAATTCAATAACTCTACATATCTTACTATAATTGATAAATTCAGCAAATTTGGCCAAGCGTATGAAATTGATAGTAAAAATTCGTGTAATATAGCTGATAAATTAATAGAACATTTTTCTAAATTCGGAACACCTCAGGAGATTATATGCGACAACGGTAAAGAGTTCAAAAACAAAGTGGTAGAATCATTATTAACGTTATATAAGATTCGTTGTAAATTTACGACAGTTGGACATCACGAATCAAATTCCCCCGTTGAAAGGTTTCATTCCACCTTAACGGAACACCTAAGAATACTAAAGCTGCCGTCCAAAGATATTTCCACAAAAGTTGCCATCAATAGAGCTGTATTGGCGTATAACTCTAGTATTGACCCAAATACGAAACATACACCGTTCGAAATTCTATTTGGAAGAACTAACGCGCTCGATCCTATAAATCTAGACTTTGAACGACGCTATATGGAGGACTATGTGAATAGCCACAAGGAATTTACAAAGCTTCTATACGACAATATTAATCATAAGACAGAAGAATTAAAACGTAAAACTATTGAAAAAGTGAACATCAAACAAAAGCCACCAAACATACAATTAGGAGCTACCGTATATTTTAGGAATAATACAAAAACCAAATGCACTACTCCTTACCAAGGCCCGTATGTGGTTGATGAAATTTTAGATCATGAAAAGGTCAAATTGAAACCCGGCCCTGGAACTAAATTAAAAACAAAAACAGCACATATTAAAGAATTAAAAGTACGTGCTTTTCCAGGTACTTCACGTTGCTCACCTTCGCCGGAACAGGACAGCCAGAGCTAATAGAAATTAAGGAAGCCGCAGGAATCTTACCAGTAAGATTGGGAATAGTATATAATTCTAAAAACTATTTCGAAATAATAACACAGTTAAATTTAAGTTCATTAGTTACTATAAGAAATAAACACTTTAAACTTACTACGGATTACAACTTTCAAGGTAATCATTCTTCATCATTAACGGAACTTCAACAAGAATTAGATGACAAAATAAAAACTTTAAATATCCGCAATAGACCGAAAAGAGGTTTGATTAATGTTTTGGGTAATGCAATTAAATTTGTAACTGGAAATTTGGACGCCACAGACGCTGAACGCTATGATAGTTTGATAAATCAGTTAACAGAGAAACAAATTAATTTGATTACGAATAATGATCGTTTTCTCAGATACTTGAATGAGACAAACGAAAGGTTAAATTATAATTTTCAACAACTAACGTATAAATTGGAACAGATTGAAAATCGATTTTGGGCCATCAGCCGTGATATACTTCTCTCCCAACAAATCGAAGCTCTTGAACATTTAAACAGGAAAATATATGAAATTATAGAAATAATAAATTTAGCTAAGAGAAATATTTTGCATTCCTTGTTAATTGCACCCGAACAACTACTTAAAGAATTAAAAGACGTTCATTTAGATTCTACACATAAATTTCCTTTCGAAGTCATCCTAGAACACACCTATCTTATTGAAACTTTGGTTCAGCTTAAGGCCTATCAAAAGTTTAATGTTTACACCTTTATTTTACAAATACCGTTAATCACGAATGAGGAATATCAGTATTTTGAATTAAATCCGCTACCAACACCACTTAATGGTGCATACGTTGAGATAGAACCCTCCTCTAGATACATCGCTACTAACGATAATGTTTATTTTCTAATGGATGAACAATGTCATCACTTGAGACAAAATGAATATTTATGTTACAATCAGTTAGAACGCTACGATAAGACCAATTGCGAATTTGAAATTATAACGCACGACAATCTCACAAATTGTAAGTTTTATGAAGTAGAGATTAGCGATTATAAAATAATAGAGACTAAGCACGTTACCCTATTTGTAACCCCACAAATAAAGGAAGTAAAAGAAATCTGTGGAAAATATAATAGAAATCTCCGATTAAGAGGGACGTATCGATTAGATCATATTAATAACTGTAAATATAAGATTGATAGTATTGTTCTTCAAAATTATTTCAAAAATGTTAAGTTAGAGCAAAACCTTATCCCAAAAGTAATATTAGGAAATGTAAAGGTTGCGCAACGTTCCTATGTCGTTTTAAAAAATATAAGTAACCTTGTTCAGGAGAATTATGAAAAAATATCACCTCTAAAAAATAATATGTTAATCAATAATGTGACTCTTGGTCTATTAACATTGTTCTGTGTCGTATGTATTGCTATCTTAACCTACAACAAATGCAGGATATCCAATAAAAACCAGAGAAGGCGTTCTGAGATTCAGGAGAATCCAGAATTTAGGGGTGGAGGAGTTATGGAGCATCATCTACGCTAAATTCCTAGAAATAAAGGAAGAATGTCGCACCACCAGACATCTCATTAGAGAAGGGGTTAGCGATAAGCATTTGTTATAAAACACCTCGACGCCGTTTTAAGTTAAGTTAGTTTTAGTCCGTCGCATGTCGCTGTCGTTTGAATAAAAATAAATTAATAAATTAGTTTAAAGTTTCTTTTTTTAAAAACTTTGGTTTTGTTGAAAGAACCTTAACTCGTGGTTTATTTCACCCATCACGTGAAGCCGTTATAGATCGTCAGGTAAAACGCTTTGTTATTGTCGTAATTGGGGTTTTGCATTGTTTATTTTTGGGGTAAGGGTTTTTGTTCATTCATATTTCGAATTTTAATTTTTGTTTTCTCTTTAGGCTTTTTATTTTTGCGTCTTATTATAAACTTTTCTAATATATATTTATATATATTTATACATATATATATAATTATATTATTATATTATATATTTATATATTTATACAGGGTGTCCGGTTAAGCGTACGGAGCGGCTGTATCTCAACAACGGTAAGGCCTAGAGGTTTGGGAAAAAAATCCTTATAAGCAAAGTGGGCAAGAGAAATAGCTGGAAATTATTTTGAAGTTCGTAATTCGACCGCTAGGGGACGTAACTACCATAGAGAAACATAAAATTCCCGCTATCTCAGAAAGTTAGACGATGAGCTATAACTTTGACAACATCATTTAGTAGCTTGGATAATACCGCATCGCTTTTGTTTTGCGATATTTCTCATATCTGTCATAATAAGAGAGGGGGAGGCCAATGCGTTTTCAAATGTTTACATCTGAATATCTCCTGGACCATTCAACCGATTTGAATATTTTTGGTCTTGTTTGAAAGAGCATTTTATGCTCTTTTAAAAGATATTCAGTAAGACCTCTTGGTTTAAAACAAATAAGCTAGAGGGCGTTATCTGCAGCGGTTACATATTTGTGTGATTTAAAAAAAAAGTTAAATGGAACGGTACTATTTACTTGACAGACCGTTAATCACTATAAGATTTGCTAAATACTAGTGAAAACCGCATCTCGATATCTCCATCCATTCTCGAATTATAAAAGAAAATGTCAAAAATTCGTATATCTTAATCGGATCAAGTTACCTTAGGAAACAAATAAGAGAGAACAAAAATTTTATTATCTAGAACCTTCCTTCACACTTTATCCAAGCTTAGAACTGCTTCAAAACTACTTTTGAGGCGTGTTGAAAGGCCAACGGATCAATGAAACATCAACAATGATAATAAAACAAAATAAACCAAAACACTTAGAATAACTTAAATTTTTGGCAA
>NW_019280421.1:166182-190957 GCF_000648695.1 Onthophagus taurus | reverse complement strand
CTTCGTGGAGGTTTCGACCTCGTGGTTTACATTTCCTGAGAGCAGCCATCTTAATTTCCGTTTTCTACGTCCGGTTCCTTCCGAAGAAAGAGAGAGGGATACGAAGCTGCGCAAAGGGTCTACGCAAGTAAAACCTAACCAAACATAACCTTTTGGACGTCGGACGCGTCTTGGCGCAATTCAGGATTAGTAACTATAAGAGAAAGATTTAATTCTTCGTGTTTTTGATTTAGTGATTAATTAATTCATACTTTTTTTGATTAAGAGTCTTCAACTATATATATATATATATATATATATATATATATATTTGTTATTATCACCGATTTAAATTTATTAAGATATAGGTATACCTTTTTTTTTTGAAGTTTTGTTAACTTATCGCTTGGACGTTACGGGCTTATTTATTTTTTTTTTTGACACTTATTTTAGGTGTCCCAAAATTATATTTACATCACCTGATGATAATTTATTGTGTACTAATTTTACTTTCTTTCAGTATTTTATTATTTGTATTTTATTTTTGGTTTCTTGAGTCAAAAGCGATAAGGTTTATAGAGATTAATTTCATATCCTTACTTTTCATTATTAAAAATCATTATTGGTATAATATTAGATATATTAATAATACAATTATTTTGACAAAGTTAGTCAATTTTTGAGGACATTTCAATATAGTTGTTTGAATCTATTATCTCAACATTACTTTTTTTTGTGTGTATGTTAGTACTTGTTTCTTTTCCTTTGACATTGGATTCGGACTTGCCGGGTCAAAGGTTTGTATTGATAGGTTTCGGTTTAAGTTCGTGGCGCCCTTATTTAGATCAGAACCCTCCTTTCTTCACTGAGTTACCGGAGCCCGATCCTATCAATTTGTGTCTTGTTTTGAATTTTTGGCGCTACAGTGTAGTGATGCAGAAAAATATGTAAAGTCGTGTATTTCGTGTCAGCAGAAGAAAAATCCGCCAAAGGCCCCACAAGGCTTACTTCAACCCATAAAAGTTGGGAAACCATTCGATCGAATAGGTATCTATTGGGACCTTTCCCAAAGTCAAAATTTGGTAACGTATGCATTGTGACGGCAGTGGACTACGCTACTAAATGGGCAGAGGCGAGAGCGATACCAGCCAGAACGGCGAAGTGTGTCGCAGATTTTTTATTGGAAAACATAATTTGTAAACACGGTTGTCCGGAAACCATCCTAAGCGATAGAGGAAAATGCTTTATGTCAAAGTTAGTGACGGAATTATTAAAAGCCTTATGTAGTCACCCTACTTTTACAACCGCTTACCACCCCAGAACCAACGGATTAACTGAACATTTTAACGGAACTATCGCAAGTATGTTGGCAATGTACACTTCGTCAAATCAGAAAGATTGGTGTACCTATGTTCCCCTTGTAACATTTGCTTATAACACCTCAAAACAAGAGACCACCTCATTCATGTTAGTTTAAGGTCGCGAGGCCAGATTACCATCTGATGTAGCGCCACAAACCGCACAAATTAATGATGCGGAAATTAATTAAAGTGCTCAGGAACTAGTAGCACGTGTGCGAGAAGTTCGAGAAAACGCTCGAAAGAGGATAGAGGTAGAACAGCAGAGACAAAAATCCAGGTTTGACAGGAACCGACGAGAGACGTATTATGCTGTAGGAGATCAAGTGTTAGTTTATACGCCTGTACGGAAGATAGGCAAGTCCGAAAAATTACTGGTTAAATGGCTAGGTCCATACGAGATCACGAAAAAGTTTAATGGTCTCAATTACGAAATTAACATTACTCGACGAAAAAACATCCATTACGACACCGTGCATGTCGAGCGAATAAAACTATATCACGCGCGTTAACAAAATTTTGTTATAAAACATCAAGCGATTGTTTTTGTTCCTTTTGAGGACGAGGCTCAAAATTCACCGATAGTACGAAATTGAAAAGAAAACAAAAAGAAAAGGAAAACGGAACGGTATCATTCTTAGTCCACGCTACGAATAAAGTACTTGTCCAACGAGAAAAAAAAATCATCGATCGAGATGATATTCGCATTTTTCGTTACAACCATCGCTGTAGCGTTCTTCACAATTATAACACCAGCAGACCCAGTGAGCATAGTTTCGGGAGTTTACTGGAAGGAGTTGTCAGACATTTATGTTTACGAATCTTCAGTTCCTTTGATTTATACCACAAGATTATCATGGTTAAAAGAATTGGCGAAGAAGGCAGATTTTCCTCCAAAAAGTTGCAATGATAATTCTACTAGCTTAGACTGTGAATGGTTTCAGTTGGAAAATAACTTGGATAAGCAATTCCACCAGCATCTTCGGTTATTAGAAGATAGTCTTGGCCACGAATTAGGAGATTGGGAAACCGAGTATAGAAAGGAGCGGTCATTGGATTTCTTGGGAGATGGAATGAATTGGTGTTGCGGGGTAGCCACAAGTCACTCTATACAACCACTAATTTCGGATGGGCAAATTATGAAAGAGGTAATCAATAATCTTGAGTTAAAATTCGATGTTCAACATTCAGATTTAATAAGACTTTCAACTTCAATAATAAATTACGAGGAAAAAATTAGCGAGATACTTAATAGTAGTAACTACCACATTTTAGAATTAGCAAGTAAACTCGACACTGTGCAGAATTCTATTCGTTTTAATTTTATAATTCAGGCTTGGAAACAGCTTAAATTGATAGATTTGGTTACACGAAACCAAATAAATAGTTACTGTCGAGATCATAAAATCCCCACCGAGGTAATCCAGCCCAAAACGTTAAGAAAAGATCTGTCAACATTGCAAACCACCTTGAACGATCCGAAGTACGAATTATTAATTAACCAGTCACAAATATCTAGTTACTTTAATTTAGAAATTGCTGATTGTCACTTTTACGAAGAAACCGTAGTCATCGCACTCAAAATTCCAATCCGTAGGAAGTTAGTGAAATGGACACTTTTTGAGCTAATCTGTGTACCTTTCGCTTGGAAAGAGAAATCGTGCCAGGTATGCAAAGATAAGGTTTATGTAGCTAAACATTTAAACGAAGTAAAAATCTTGGACAATGGATCTCTAAAAAATTGCAATCCGGATATTAGTAAACTCTGTTTACTTCCTAGAAGCAATAACGTGATTTCGGAAGCTGTATCATGTTATACGGATCTCGCCACCGGAACTCAGATTTCGAAAATGGTAGAATCTTGCCCGATGAGTTGTTATAATAATTCAAGGACGTTAATAACCCAAATTACACATGAACAATTTATTCTTAGTCATCCCCAGGATAATTTGAAAATGCGGTGCAACGGAAATTCGAACAATCTGTCTCTGCCTACACCTTTAGACATGGGTGCATTTGAGATCAATGTTCCCTGTGATTGTGAGTTGTATTCTGATAGAGAAGTTTTAGTGAGAAGCACCTTCCCATATGGAGCAAAACCGTTAGAAAAATACGGTCTAAAACACATTTTACCAGCCCAGTGGTCCACATTGGAAACGTTACATTTAGAGGCAATGATGACGCATACCCGACTCAATTTTGCGAATATAACGGAATGCGTAAACGAAAATTGGAATTCATCTATACCTCATTTTGATTTTGTAGCCACAACAATCAGGTCCGAACAACTTAAATCGAGCTTGTTTGCTGCATGGCAATACGTGGTGAACGAATCATGTGATGTTCTTGTAATAATTTCGTTCATAATTTTTGTTATCTGGGGCATTTACGCAATCATAAAGAAATTTCAAGTACTGAAAAAAGTAAAAGGTACCGCGTGTGAATTAACTGAAATAACATCAAACGACCCTATTCCTGCAGAAGGAACTTCTCAGGTGTCACCACAGATAGAGGGTAAAAGAACATGTAAAAGCGTACGCAAGTAGCTAAAATAAGTTTAGGTAGCAACTAGTTAGGGTTACATTAAGTAGCGAATAATTAGGCTTAGGTATTTTAGATAACAAGTAAGGATTATTTTAGGTAACAAATATAGTTAGGAATAGATCTAGTAAGTAAATGGATAGGGTTAGCTTTAAACAACTAAGATTGTAAGATTAGATTAAGCATTAGTATGGCGCCATCTATTATAATTAGGTTAAAAAGAAAAAAAAAAGGGGTGTATTACAGATTAATTTTTCTGCCAAATTTTATTTTTTCCTGTACCAACAACCGTGGAAACGGAAGGATGGTGGACGACCCAGCTAGCGACTTGGAGGTCCGGGTTCCCGAGGATGTGATCCCCGAAACATCGAGGTCGATGTTTTTGTAAGAGGGGGAAGTGTCGCATATGAAAAAAAAAAGATGTGTTAAGGGATATCGAGGGAACCAGGCGTGTTCGGGCAACGACACTTGGTAGCGGTATCATCCGCGGATTCGCCAGCGGGGCCGTCCGGGCGCGGGCGGGGACGTCGCCGTCGTAGAAATGATAATTGTTATTTGTAACATCAAGTCAGTCTGTCTTAGTCTTTCGATAATTAAATAACTGTAAACCAGAATAGAATAAAATAATTGTAAACCCCAGTTAGAAGACCAGTTTTATTTCAAATAAACCAACCCCAGTACAACCCCGGTGTAACAATATGTCGTTTTGTTGACATGTTCCTCACAAATCATTGCTTCATTTGACATTGGAGCTTGAGTTTGTACCGCTTCGATTTCCCAAAAGCATTCTAATTGTTGACATAATTTTGACGAGAAACTCTTATCATTCACGTCAGAAGTTACCGAGAGTTTAGAAAACTTGCAATGTGAGATCAATTTTGCGCTTGCGGAAACTACTGGCCCTGAAATAACCCAACCGAAACGTGTATTTTCATTATTGGACCAGTAGGAAGCTTAACTTGAACGACGCAGAATAATTACCAAAAATAATCTGCTCCAATCAACATATCTATTTTGTCTGGTTTGTTAAACGATGGATCTGCTAGTCGAAGATTAGTGGGAATTTGTAGATCATTCGCGTTTGTTACGAAATTTGGCAAATCACTCGTGATTTCCCCAATAACAAGACAACGAAGTTTCAGCGAAAAATCAGTATAACGAGAATAAATTTGTATCAAACACGAACTATTAATCGTAGTTTGTAACTGATTTATACCTGCGACATTAACATATGTTTCTCTTTGTTAACGCGGCAACCCATATTATTTTACGCCTTGTTAATGCGCTTGTGCGCGCGCCGTTAGAGGATTGAAGCGAGAGGGATTCGAACTCCGTATTTCGACTGGGTCCGCAAGATTAAAATTATTCCGTGTCAATCATTAATTCTGTAACGTTCATACGTTCGTTCACGCAGTTTTATAATACACGGCTAGTGCTATAAATCTAAAATATCACATTTATATTCTGTATGGTGGGTGGGAAATCACAATAGAGTAAGAATTATTAAAATTATATTTATTTGGTTTTTTTTTTACGATAATCATTATTGCAACCAGCACTCTTCTTTAGAGCCCGGCTTATTGTCGCGGGTTCATTATTGGTCCTTCGAGGCGGATCCATCCGGAATTTGGTCTCTTTGGTTCAGATTTTCGCCCACATTTTCATCCAAATTTTTATTTCACGAGATCGAATCCATTTTTCACCATCTGGTGTCATTCGTCCTTTTCAAAACCACGTTTCTTCACTGTCTTCGATTCACCAAAACCTATCTTGGTGCACATCTGGTACCTAAAAAACTGGTTACGGCTAATTTTAGTCATTTTCGAAAATATTTTCGGATACTTACGCTATTTTAAGAATCCGAATACGCGATTCTTCATCATTTTTCAAAAATACATTTGCGTTATTTTACCTTTTCCAAGAATTTTCCCTTTTCTTTTAGTTTTTTTTTTAACGAATTTAATTTATTTTCCTTTTTTCGTTTCTATAGCGAAATTAATCGCGATCCTTTTGGAATCATTTATATTTTTTCTTTACGAGTTTCACTCACGGGGTTCATCCAAAGTGGAATTTATTTTTATTTCTTTTTTTTTCGATTTCTCTCTTCCCTTTGGAAGCATCCTCTTTTAGTTTATTATTTCATTTGTTTCATTTTTTTTTTGAAACTTGTCTATTTGGGTTTAATCATGGCTGACAAACTTGCGAAATTAATCCTAAAACGTACTACTTTTATTAATGAAATTTCTGAAACACTCACATTCGGACTCACCTTCCAATCCTGTTAATCCTATGCAAAATCAAATTTTTTCTGAAAGAGCAAGCGATGTTTCCACGATTTACGGTAATTTTCAAACGGCACACAATTCAATCATTGGTCTCTGTGATGAAGCCGAGTTCAACGCTCAAGATGCCATTCGTAAACAAGTGGATTTAGAATATTATGAAATTAAAGCCTTACTTCACCAATTATCAGAACCAGCTACATCAGCAAATGTTCTCTCCCCAGTAAATACAACACCGAAATTGACTAAACTTCAAATTCCAATTTTTGATGGAAATTATAAAAATTGGCACACGTTTTTCGATCTATTCAGAACCATGGTACATGAAAACCAGTCACTATCTCCTATTGCAAAATATCAGTATCTACTCACATCGTTAACTGGAGAAGCCTTTAATCTGTTGAAAGGATTTCCGGTAACGGAAGCCAATTATAATATCGCCTATAATACATTAAAGGGACGTTATCAGAACAAACGCCATTTGGCGGCGCTTTACTTCAATGAAGTCACTAATCTAAAACCTCTGAAGGAGGATTCTGCTAAGGGTTTTCGTTCCCTTATAGATAGGAAAATATGGAAGGTTTTCGTACATCGGGCTTTCCCGTAGATCAATGGGATTTTCTATTATTTAACTTATTATTTCAGAAAATTAATTCTTCTATTAAAGCTACTTTTGAAGCCGAACATTCGGAATTTGAGATCCCGACATATAAGCAACTGATTGCGTTTCTAGAAAAGAATGCAAAAGCTTTAGAGACAGTACTTTTAACATCAAATCATAAAACTTCCCAGAGCCGTTCAAAAATAAATATAAGCAATAAATATGTAAATTTAAAAATTGAACAAGGATCTTCCAATTCTGTCAATTTCCAATGTCTTTTATGCAAAGAAAATCATCCTATTTATCGATGTCATTTATTTCTTGCCAAGTCAGCAGGGAATCGTTTGGAATTAGCACGTGAGCACGATTTGTGCCGCAATTGTTTAAGTAAAAAGCATACAACACATCAATGTAAATCTACACATCAATGTCACACATGCAAACAGCATCACCATACTTTATTACACCTTAAACCTTCAAGCACACCTAGTATTCATGTTGGAACGTCCTACAATGAAAATCAATATTCTATTGAGTAGGATAAACACAACATTCTCTTACCTATCGCTACTTTAAACATTAAAGATCATTTCGGTAGATTGCATTTGGTTCGAGCTCTGATAGATTCAGGCAGTATGTCGAACTTCATTACCGACAAACTTTCACAAAGACTTCATCTACCACGACAAGCGACTTCCTATTTAGAAATTCATGGTTTAAATTCTATGATGTCCATATGTAATAAAGCATCAGTTAAATGTCTTATACAACCTGTCCAATCAGAGAAACCATCCTTTGAATTCACCGCCATAATTACACCCAGTATTTGCTCCGATCAACCTTCTAACGCTTCGATTATTCCTTTATATCCGCATCTGAAACAAATCAATATCCAAAATCATCTTTCTAACCTTAAAAGTATTGATCTCCTGTTGGGAGCCGAACTCGTTCCACAAATTTTAACTGGAGGACGCCTTAAAGGTGGACGTAATGATCCCATTGCTGTGGACTCCGTTTTTGGTTGGATCTTGATGGGAAAATCTTCATTACCATCAGCAGGAATTACATCAACTTGTCTATCAACCACCGATGCTTCCTTAGATAAATCGATTCAAAGATTTTGAGAAATTGAATCTCTCCCTAAAACTCAAATATTGACGCCTCAAGAAGAACAATGTGAAGAACATTTCAAAGCCAACTGTCAACGAACACCCACAGGTCGATTTATAGTATCTCTCCCATTCAAAAGGGGTGAATCACTCTCAGGAACGTCGTACCAATTAGCGTTAAAACGTTTCTTGCTGCTAGAAAATCGTCTCCTGAAAAATATTTCGTTAAGAACTGATTACATCCGCTTTATGAAAGATTACCTTCAATCGAATCACATGACATTGATTTCTTCTGACGCCTTGCGTTCAGATATGAATTATTATATTCCACACCATTGCATCCTTCGGCCTGACAGCCCTTCTACAAAACTCTGAGTCGTTTTTGATGCTTCGGCAATCACGACTAATGGAAAATCTTTAAATGATGCTCTTCTTGTTGGCCCTAAATTGCAACAAGACATCATAAAAATATTATTATCTTTTCGGTGCTTCAACTTTGCATTTATATGTGATATTAAGCAAATGTACCGCCAGATATTGATTTCACCTACTGACCGAAACTTCCAACGAATCTTATGGCGATTCTCTCCAAATGAACCCATACAAGAATACCAGCTTAACACCGTAACATATGGGGTAGCATCTGCTCCATTTCTCCCTTTACGAACTTTACAAGAACTATCAAATATCTATGCTACTGAATATCTAAAGGCTTCCAAAGTTCTACAGAACAATATTTATGTAGATGATATCGTCACGGGAGCTCAATTAGTAGAAGAAACACTTAATCTGAAAGATGAACTGATTAGTTTGTTGCGGAAAGGAGGTTTTGAGCTTAAAAAATGGGCTAGCAACTGTCCCGAAGTTCTTCAATTAATGCCTAGAACTGATTTACAGTGCCCAGTTTCATTGGATTATGAAGATATCAACTGTGTGAAGGTAATGGGTTTACAATGGGATCCGGAAACAGAAGAATTCCTTTACTCCTATACTCCTCGTTCTGGTCCTTGTACTAAAAGATCTATTCTTTTGGCCATAGCACGTATTTATGACCCTTTAGGTTTTCTGACTCCATGTATGTTAAAGGCCAAACATTTTATGGAACAGTTGTGTAAGTTGAAAATTGATTGGGATGAGATCCCTCCTTGTCATATTACTGATAATTGGAACAAATTTAAGAAAGGGTTTGAAGTAATTCCTAGTTTACGATTACCTCGTTTAATGATTCCTAGGAATTCACAATCTATTCCACTGCATTTATTTTGTGATGCTTCCCAAGTCGGCTATGCTGCTGTAGCGTATTTACGTTGTCAGCTCTTAGATTCCTCTGTCACTACATCCTTTGTATGTGCAAAAGCACGAGTAGCCCCATTAAAAACTATATCAATTCCACGCCTTGAGTTGTGTGGAGCGGTCTTACTTACCGATTTAGCTGAAAGCCTTCAAGACTATCTGTCACCCATCATTACCATAGATTCCATCACCGCTTGGTCAGATTCCCAGGTCACTCTGGCTTGGATTTCTTCCTTACCTAATCGTTGGAAAGTTTTCATTGGAAACAGAGGAACGTTTACCATCCAACAATTGGAAATATGTTCCATCAGCAGAAAATCCAGCCGGCTCTAGGGGCCTTTTTCCCGATCTTTGGTGGAAAGGTCCCTTGTGGCTCCGTGCTTCGCCAGATAAGTGGCCATCTTGTCCTTCAGTAACCTCTGTGCCGAAAGAAATAGTTGGTGAACAAAGAGTTCACGTATTAAATGTTACTGACGCTCAAAATCATATTTTTGACATTCTCCTTAATAAGTTCTCTTCTATAAACAAAATAAAACGTATTCTTGCTTATGTGTTACGTTTCGTTTTTCATTGTCGAAAACAAAAAAGATATTTTTCACTCACCTTATCACCTTTTGAACTTCAAAATTTTCTTTATAGTATGATAAGTTACATTCAAAACAAAACTTTTTCTGAACTATTCTCTTGTATAAGAGAAAATAAGACCCCTGCTAAAAATTTCCGTAAACTCGCTCTTTTTATCGATCGAGAGGGACTCCTCAGGGTGGGTGGTCGTATTAAAAACAGTACCGTGCCGTTTCAACATCAACATCCAGTGCTGCTACCTAAAAAAAAAAAACAAAAAACTCTCCAATCATTTTGTTGGTTCAACAACAATATTGGATTTTATCATCCCGGAACATCATTTACCGAATCATATCCAGATGTATCCGATGTTTTCGATGTAAACCCAAATCATATACACCTTTTATGGCGGATCTTCCCCGTTGTCGACTGTCAGAGGTGGTAGAGGTTCGCGGTCTGTAAAGTCTTACATTTGTGTATTAGTATGTACCGCCACCAAGGCGATTCATCTGGAGCTAGTTTCAGATCTCACCACGGATTCGTTCGTAGCCGCTCTACAACGCTTTATATCCCGTCGAGGACGATGCTCCACTCTTCTTTCCAATCAAGGGACCAACTTTGTAGGAGCGAACAACAAATTCAAAGAACTCGCCCAAGCTTCAGAGGAGTAATTGGAATTAACATGGGTATTGCATCCTGCGGGAGCTCCCCATTTTAATGGCCTCGCAGAAGCCGGAGTCAAGACGGTAAAGACTCATTTACTAAGAGCAATTGGTGATCAGTGAATGACATTTGAAGAGATCTACACAGTCCTTACCCAAATAGAGGCGGTGTTAAACTCTCGACCTTTAACGCCTTTATCATCAGATCCGAATTTGTTTTAGAGTCCGATGTCACCTAAGTTCCTATTAATCGCTTAACCAGATGGCAACTTATAAAGCGAACCGTCCAGGACTTTTGGAATCGATGGAGACACGAATACTTATCCACTTTACAACAACGCACAAAATGGAATGTGTCTATCTCTTGTCCGAAGATCGGGGACATGGTGTTGTAAAAAACGAGCAACTTCCACCACTGAATTGGAATCTCGGACGAATTGTAAAAGTACACCCCGGATCTGACGGCATGGTTCGAGTCGTAACCGTTAAAACCAAGACTGGATGTGTGACAAGACCAACGGTCAAAATTTGCCCCTCTGCCAACCGAAGAAAAAGAAAAAACCTAAAACAATTGATTCACATCGATTGTTCGTTTCATTTATTATGTATTTTATACTTACCTGATTGAATTTTTTTACTTTTTTTGTATCTTATATTATTGTTCAAAGAGAAACCAAATCTTTAATTTTGTTGGTGGGTGAATGTTAACGCGGCAACCCATATTATTTTACGCCTTGTTAATTCTGTAACGTTCATACGTTCGTTCACGCAGTTTTATAATACACGACTAGTGCTATAAATCTAAAATATCACATTTATATTATGTATGGTGGGTGGGAAATCACAATAGAGTAAGAATTATTAAAATTATATTTATTTGGTCTTTTTTTTTGACGATCATCATTTTTGCAACCAGCACCCTTCTTTAGAGCCCGGCTTATTGTCGCGCGTTCACTCTTTCACTTAATCCTAGCCGTTGACGAGTTTCCGACGAAATAAAACTGCTTTGGCTACCCGGATCTAAAAGTGCTCGAATCAAATATTTTCGGTTATGTTTGTTATAGGCATGAATTATGATTGTGGAAAGTAAGACGTTTGAATGCGCGTTTGTATTAGATGCAAAATTTATATTGTGAGCCTGCGTAGTCGCTGATGACTGTGAGGGCGGTTCTGGTTGATTATATTCTAAATGAAGTAATGTGTGACGTCTAGCTTTACATTTTTTACAAGAACTTGAGCGACATTGCTGAAGATAATGACCGGTTCTAAGACAATGTATGCAAAGTTTTAAACGTTTAACCTGATCAATTCGTCCTTATACGGAAAGTTTTGCGAAATTTGGGCAATCTTGTATGTAATGTTCGCCTTTACAAATTGCACAAACTCTAACATTTGATTCATTCGCCACTATAAATGATTTCGTAAGCGCCTTTGTTTTTTCAGATATTGGTTGCTTTACTTCTATGTAGTGATGGGACGGTATTTGAGGAACGGTATTTTGGAACGGTATTTTTGAGGAGCGTACCGCTTCCACGCGATTTTAATTTGTACGATTGTACGTTTCCGACAAAGACAGTCAGGTTAAACGCCGTTGTATTGATATTTGTTTAAGGCTCCCTTAATATATATTTTTTTTTTCAATTTTCTGATAGTTTCTGATGTAATTTTTTAAAATTATGATAATTAGGGGTAGAGAATATATAATTTTTTCTAACTTGCTACGAAACCAGCTATGTTTTTGCTCAAGGTCACGGTATTTTGGAGCGGTATTTTGGAACGATATTTTTGGGTAGCGACCGTTCCTGGAGCGCGACCGTATTAAGAGGTACCGGTTATGAGCGGTATTCCCATCACTACTTCTATGTGATCAAGTGTTTCTAATAGATCCGCACGATTTTTTAATAGTTCTAGTAAATCTTCTAATTGGGGATCTTTTAATGAAACTTTATGTTCTTCCCATTCACGGTTTGAGCCACTGTCTAATTTAGTTGTAGCTAAATAAATAATAATAGTGTCCCAGTTCTCCGTAGGCTCTTTTAAAGCAGCTAAAGCGCGCATGTGTTAACGAATATCGTCAATAAATTTTCGAATTAAATGTTTTTTTCTAAAGCAATTTTTTCTATATCAAACAATGATTTAAGGTGATTTTGAATTAAAATTCGCGGATTATTATAACGTGTACATAGTAAATCCCAAGCAACGTCATAATTTATTTGAGTTATTTCTAAGCTTGATATTATTTCACGAGCGGACCCGGATAATGCGGATTTCAGATAATGAAATTTTTTAATATTGTTTATAGCGTTGTTGTTATGTATTAACGATTCGAATATATCGCGAAATTCCAACCAGGTTTCATATTCGCCTTTAAATTTCGGTAAGTCGATTACCGGGAGTCGCACACTCTGATCCGGAGTAGGACTCGCTACAAATGATGAATCGCTACACATGGTTTTGTTCGATAGTAGGCGCTTGACTTTCGCGGTGCTAGAGTAAAACGACCCTTCAAATGTTTCTCGTGCATCCTCACTATCGACGCCCAACACATTAATTTCATTTTGAACATCCTAAAATTCATCTATTATTTTAATTGCGCGATCATAACGATTTTGTAATTCTAATAATAATAACTCATGATCTTTTTCGCCATCCGTGATATCAGATTCAAATTTATTAATAAATTTAACAAAATTCGTTAGTTTTGCTTTTATAACCCCTCATTTTCTAATTAAATTAATTAAATTAAATCTAGTTGACTCATTTTGAATGCAAATAAAGACTTGGTTCAGATCGAAAACGATAGGGAAAAATAGCAAATTGGAAAAAAGGAAAGGGACTCACAACACAGTAATGGCGGCGGCGTCGCGTTGAATTCGGCTAGGCGATTTTTCAATAATTCTTAAATTTCTTCAAATCCGGCTCGAAGGACCATTTATGTTTTTGATTTTATCTGGTTCGCGCTGGTTAACACGAATTCTTTTAGTTTCTGATTTATTCGATGTTTATTAATTATTTATCTTAGGCGATGAATACGGCGTGATGCCAGCGAAACGAATTGTTTGCTACTAACTCATTTTTTTTATTTGTTTGTATCGATGAACACTAAATTTTCAAAGCATACTAACATTAAAAAATTGAAAAAAATATGAAATAGGCAACCCAAGTTGCAGCTAACAATAATTCTAATTAATCTAAACAGTCAATAATAGTTCAGTCTGTTATCATAATCGGTTTCTTTTAAGGCCTGATGTAAAACAATGTGGTGGAAATACATATTCTCTCGAGGAATCTTGTGGACAATTGTTTTTGGGGTTCCCAGATTATGTGGGATCGCATTGCCCACCAAGGTGATTTACGCAACAATGTGATATACAGATGTCTGAATAGGCTACACGTTGTCAGTTTCCCGTAATCGCTAAGGCAATCTTAAAAACACTTTTAGAGAAAAATGTCTTTCTTACAATTAGTCATACTTGCATTGCACATTTTTGCCATGCAGTTGCATCATATTCGAAACATTGAAAATAAATCATCATACGCTTACATATAATGCAAAAATGGGATGTCTTTCTTCTTTTACTCGCAGAGTACCTTCTGCATGCATTTCTGACTTCAAATTTGTCTCCATCGCCAGTATTATGGTCTTCTTTTATTTGCAACACTCTTCTAATACACACCTTGACTTCACGTGTGATGCGAAGATTCTGTAATCCTCGTTCCATTTCAGGTTTAACCAATTGTATTGCTAATTGTTTAACAAAATTATATCTGGTCAGCTTCGGATTATCTCTATATGACTGATGAAGTAAATAAAAATTTACAGAAGAAATGTCCACCATTCTGAAAAAGATAGCCATAGGCCATCGCCTTGTCCTTCGACCCGATGAATAAATACAACATTTTTCATCAAGACTATCCACACCTCCTTTTGTATTATTGTAATAGGAGATTATTTCTGGTTTACCACTGTCGGTCTCTTCTTGGTGGTGAACAGAAGAAACTAGTATGACAGCTTTATTTTTCTTCGTCATATAAGATAACATTGTTGTGGTATTAGTATATCCATACAAAGATGAACCTACATGCCTTGTTCGGTTTGCAAGGAACTCTGGAGGAATCTCTTTCTTGTTTTTCTTCAGAATTCCTACATAAGTAAGTTTTACTTTCTTTAGTGCATCTATCAGCTCTATGGAAGAAAACCAATTATCGGCCGTTAGGTTTCGGTTTGTGCTGATAAATGGTTTCGCCAGCCTAAGTACAGATTGGGTTTTCTTAGAGTACGTCTTTAGATCGTCAGATAAATCATATCCATCCGAATCTTTGCCACTATAAATGTAAGCGTTTAGTAGATATCCTTTCTTGCATCCGTTAGAGCCATTATTTTTAATCTATACAGTTCTTGAGGAATGTACATTTTGAATTTTGAACGGTCGCTAAATGAAACCAGTATCTCGTCTACACGTGCACAATAACCTATTGTGTAAACGTTTTGACAATTACGAATAAAGGCATTAAAAATTTCCGAAATTGGGGTAAGAATATCCCGATTTCTACGTTTAACTCTGGTAACGGGATCGTCAAATCTTAGAGCTGAAAGGATGACTGCTAATCGGTTGGCATTTGTAACGCACCTGAATATGTCACGACCTGATCCATCAATAGCGAATAGGAACCGTATATCTTCATGATTAGACTTGAAGATTGAAGTGAACAATAGCAAGCCTATCAAAGACCTAAGTACTATGACATCGAAATCATGAAGATCACTGCTAGTTTTATTTTTATATTTCAATCTTATTTTAGCCATGTGTTTATTTGTCCACTGAACAATGACACCAATTATCTCATCGAAGAGAGTATTCCATACATTTTCAGGTTGTTCTTTTGTAACAGTAACTGTTCTTCAATCCTGGACATTTTATGGCAATATTATGATTCAAGGTACGCGTGTTTTTACTGCGTGGAGGTACTTTAGACCATTTGTAGCGATTTTTACCATAGAAAAATTTGTGCTAGGAGAAGACTCTGGTGCCAGTAGTTCTTCATCTTCAGTTGTATTACGCTCTAAATCTTCATCTGCTTCTATTTCAGACTCGGTATCATGATCGCTTGGAACAAAATCATCATCTGAATCTACGTCGCTTTCGTTAGAACGGTCTTCTAACCATTTCAGTAATGTTTCTTCGTAATCTTTATGTCAATACCTTACCCTCTTTGAAGGCCCAGGCTCAGGCCCTTGGTCCTTATTCATTGTTTCAACCTAGATAACACATGCACCACATTAACTATTGAATAGATGTAATAGCGTATTATGTTGTCTAATCTGTAAGGTAAAAGCACCAGTACTTGACACTTTAAGGATTTATTAGTCTGTTTGTTCAACAGTGCTTGAACCGAATACACTTTAGAGGAAACTTCTAATTAGTGATAGCTGCACAAACTATTCCCCTATTATAACGTAACAAGAATTACATTAATAAAATCACTATGATTTTTTTATATAAATATATAGGTATACAGGGTCATCCACGACGACCGTCCATTAGAACTTTACAGGGTTCTGGTCAAAATAAAAACTTGAAAATTCAGATTTAAGTATTATCAATTGCGTTCTCTTCGACCGGTTATACCGGAAGTCGCCACCTACTTTATTTTTTTAAATGGAACACCCTGTACATTCTTACATATTTGGATTTGTCTGTTTTCAAGGTTTATGAATGACTTTACTTTTTGCAATTTGATTTGGCCGTTCTCGAGTTATTCGAATTTTTCTAGAAAAATCTGCTCCAGCAGACATTTGTTCAAAAAATCAGAGAACACTTGATTTTTGGGATATCAATTTAGGATTCAGAACATGCTTAAGCACCATGATGGAGTATGTTTTGGTGCCGAGTATGGCTGTCTAGAACGTTTGGTCACGTTTGGTAACGTTTGGGCACGTTACCATTTCGAAACTTGGAAGTACCATAACTTCATTTCTTTAAATGGCACCCCTATATTTTATTACTTAGTCGTCTTCCTTTTTTGCTAACTTTTTTGTAAAATATTCTTCACACAGATGTCCCGGAGCCCTTCTTTTAAAACCCGTCTGCGTTCTTCGCCTTTTGTGTCTGAATTATCGCCTGCGGTGTTAAATGGTACATAGCGTCTGATATAGATAGCGTCTGGGTTCCATGGAAATAGACCACATTTTCTAAAACCATTTTCCAGGATAGTCACAGTTAATACATCGTCTATAACTTATTTCAGAAGTTTAGAAAATATTTTTCTTTATGACTGGAGCCTCCAAATTGGATGGCCTCCATGCGTGTACTTTCATCTTCCAATGCTCCTTCAGAGTCCTGAAAACCGAAACATCCATTGGTTGCAACAGATGTGTTGCATTCGGGTACAGTGCGATCAGAATGATGCCATTTCTTTCACAAAACTGGCTCACTTGCAAACTCAGATGAGACGCGTGCCCATCCACAAAAAGAATGACCGGCAAAGGAATGTTTCAGCCATGGGTGGAAAATGTCAGCAACAAACTCGAAAAAAGCCTCGCAAGTCATCCAACCAGACTCTGTTTTTCCTAGGCCCCACCTTGCAGGGAAACTCTCTGCAATTTCATGCGGGATCCTTTTATAAGGTACAAGAGGGTAATAAGGGCCAGTTAAGAATTTTTTTAAATTTTTTCCGAATGAAACTCTTTTAAATAAGCATAAAATATATTCGCTTATCAAACTATTTATAAAGTACAAAATGTAACTAAAATAACGTCGGTTGTATACATAGCAAGCCTGTAAACAAATATTATGTATTCAACATGTGTGGTCGTTATTCTCCGGCTCGGCTGAAAATAAAGCCCATCATTAACATTACTACAGTTTTTTTGATTTAAACAAGTCTGTTGTAACTTCTTGAGCCCTATAGTTTAAGGCCTTTTTTCTCGGCCTAGTACATTTTTATTCTGGTAATTCAGGCGTTTTCAGTATATTACTGAACGCATTTCTTTCATTTGATTTTGAAGGTCTAGGCAGATCTTCGGTTCACTTTCGAGTTATGTTGCAGATCAATTGTGTACGAAGTACAGCCAACGGTATGTTCGCGTCATCGTCAGAACTGGACGACTCCTGGTTGCCGACAGCAGGACTAGTTAACAAAGAAGTCGATGAAGTTTGATTTTCAACAGGCCTACATACCGAAGAGGGTATATGCCAGTAACTCTAAAGCCACTGGTAATGTTGGCTACGGACATACACTTTTCCCATACCGGTGTAAAGATATGTGAAAATCTGTCTTTAGTCAGCTTACGATCTGGTGTTTGATCCCAATACGTCATCAACTCCTCGTCCCAGAAATGTTCAAAGGACCTAAACACTGCTCAATCCAGCGGCTGCAATTCATTTGTGGTATTGCTAGGTAAACAAAACAGAAGAATCTCCATTTCTTCAGCCTTCTGTGCAACCATCATATCAAGATGCGACGTAGCACCATAAAAAATCAGAAGAACTTTGCCTGTGGGTTTGTACTTTGCAAAATGTTCTAGCCATTTGCAAAACAGTTGGTAGTCATACTACCTTTTGGGCTCATTAACACAGCTGACCCAGCAGGAAGACCATCTTGAAAAGTAGGTTTCTGACGTATGCCCTTAAAAAGAATCATGGGTGGTATTGCGTTACCCAAAGCGTTAACGCATGCCACAACAGTTGAGTTTTCCGCATGTTCTTGGGCTACAAGATGAACTCTTTTGGTTCTTTTTAGGGCCAACACGGATTGTTGATGATGCAATGTTAAGCGGCAGCCCTTTTCATCCATATTGAAAATTCACTCAGGTGTATGTAACATTTTATTCTTTTCAAGAGTGAATCGTAATTTTCTGAAATAATCGTTAACAATAAAACGATTTAATTTCTGAGCTCTTGCTGGATTCATACACTGTGCGCGACGCTTGCTTAAACGTGGGTGACGTTTTAGGAAGGCGCTGAACCAATCCTTTCCAAGAATTTGGTTATTTTTCTTTTTTTCAAATTAATTCCGTTTGCCTTAATGAAACTGTATACATTTCTCCGAAGTGATTTAGGTGTCAAGGGCATACCAACTTCCGCCAGTCGGATTATTCTGTTTCCTTCAACCTTGTAATTCAAAGTGACCCTTGGAACGTTAAATTTTTTTGCTGCAGTTTTATATGGAGTTTTATGTAACCGTACATCTTCCACAGCCGCTTTCATAGCCTCTTGTGTATATTATATAAACGAATGAAAACCGTGCACTCGTTGTAATCAGACGATCACTGTGTCACTGGCGCTGTACTTAACGGCACGATAGTCTGTATTTACGTCGCTACAGAACTATGCTACACAAACAAACATATTTCGATCTTTTGCCGCCTGTGTTTCTCTTGTTAATTTATTTTTTCTTCATAAGTGTCAACTACGAGTGCAGTGTCAACTACTGGTGGTTTTACCTTAGTTGAAATATCTAATTTATAAATATTTTATGTTTTTCAACTAAAGAAATAGATACTTTAACCACTATTGCTTTAACTAATCGAAAAACATAAAAATACCTATCCACAAACATTCATTTGACTAATACTTCATATACTTTATCTACTTTTTCGACAACTAATGTGAAATAGCTATTTGATCACATTATTTTTCTCTGTGTAAGAGAAGACCTTGTGCTCCTTGTCAAATGTTTTTTATTTATTTTCATACGTATTCAGAAATCTGTAACTATATCTAAAGGAATTGGGAAAGGTAGACGAGTAGTAGTGGTAGAGCACTTCAAGATGGAACGTCTTTGGCGGTTAGTTACCAGATTGAGACTTTCAACTTTAATATATGAATTGATTGTAAATTCTAATTGTAATAAAAGGTTATAAAAACTGTAAAATGTTGTTTTGATTTAAAAATGTTGGAAGATATTTACGTTTGTAATCCCCATGTGCGTTAAGTCGACGAGACATATTTACCGGTTTCTAACGGATCGGATGTTACGAACAAGTTCAGTCTTATTCCAATACCTCGAACCGACCACATGTATATCGTTCTATTTTAATAAACAAGTTTACGAACACAGTGCCTACGTATCAATTTCCTGTCAGGTTATGGGCCCAGGGACACCCAGGGACATCCAGGGACACACAGAGGTATCCAGAATACTAAGGCCCTAGTGCTACAGTGTTGTACAGTTTTTTTTTACGTGTAAATTGCGGGCGCGGAAAGATTATTTTAACGGAAAAATCGAGAAATGGCGTCAACAACCGGTTTCGCGAATATAGAAAAATTAACGGAAGACAATTACGATTTGTGGAAAGTTCAAATGAAGAGTGTGCTGGTGTTCAACGACTTGTGGTCATACGTTGATGGCTCGGAGGTAAAATCGGAAAGCAATGCACTAGAATGGACAAAGAAAGACTCAAAGGCGTTGGCGTTGATAAATTTAAGTATGTCACACAGTCAACTTCAACACGTGAAGAAAGCGAGGACTTCTAAAGAAGCCTGGGATATGTTAAGAACCGTGTTCGAATCCCGAGGTCCGGTAAGAAAAGTAGCTTTGTATAAACAATTATTAAGGATGGAAAAGACATCCGACGAGAAAATGTCGCAATACGTTACCGTCTTCGCCCAAAAGGCGGAACAGCTGGAAGAAGCGGGAATCGTAATTCCTAACGAGTTGTTGTCAATAATGTTGTTAAGTTCATTGCCGACAGAATACGAAAGCTTTAGCGTTGCACTCAGTGCTGTTAAATACCCGGGTNAACAAAAGTCAAAATAGAGGCAAATTCCAACCAAAAGGTGACAATTACATCCTGGTAGGCTATTCCGAAGAATCAAAGGCTTATCGATTATGGAAACCAGGAACCAAAATGCAAAAAATCTTCATGCGACGTTCCATTCATTTCTGATGTGGACATATCAAATGAAACAAATCAAGACTCAGCCAAAGATGAAGATGAATGTGAACTAGAACAAGAAAATAAGAACGAGAATCACTCATCCAGAGAAGAACCAGAAACAGACGGGGAAATATTGGATACTCCACAAAGAGGACCTGGCCGTCCAAAAATCATACGAACAGGTAAACGAGGTCGCCCAACTAAAGTTTACAACATGAAAAGGAACGAAAATTTAGATCCCCAATCAGCATGGCAAGTTCTAGGAAAAAGTGACGAAGAATTATGACTAGCTGCTATGAGAAAAGAATACAACACACTACAAGAAAGTAAGACATGGGTTCTTGTTCCTAGACCTACAAATGCGAAAGTATTAACAAACAGATGGGTATTAAAAACAAAAACTAACCAAAAAGGAGAAATTGAGAAGTACAAGGCAAGACTTGTAGCGCGGGGACACACGCAAGAACAAGGAATCGACTATGACGAAGTATTTGCTCCTGTAGCAAGATATGAAACCATTCGAACAATGTTAGCAGCAGCTGTGAATGAAGAGATGTATGTTCATCAAATAGATGTGGTTTCGGCTTATGTACAAGGAGAACTAAATGACGAGGTGTACATGGAGCAGCCTGAAATGTTTATTCCCCACGGAGAAGAAAAGAAAGTGTGTAAATTACTAAAACCACTTTACGGTTTGAAACAATCCGGTCGAGAGTGGTATAAAAGACTAGATGCGTACATTATGGAAAACGAAGGTGTTCGTACTCTAGCAGATCCATGTGTTTATGTATTTGGTGAACAAGATGATCGAGTGATCATGATTATTTACGTTGATGATCTGATTTTGATGTCAAAAAAGATTGAGTCCCTAGAAAATCAACATTTAAAATGGTGGATCTAAGACCAATCAACAATATCTTGGGAATTAACGTTCATCGAGATCACGCCACTGGGGAGATTAATCTCTCTCAGAAGAAGTATGTAATGGAACTTTTGGAAAAGTTGAACATGGAACAGGCCAAACCTGTGTCAACCCCAATAGAGTCCAACTTGAAAATAACCAAGGAAATGGCTCCATCGACAGATAAACAACGACAAGAAATGAAAAACAGGCCTTACAGAGAACTAATTGGAGGTTTGATTTACTTGGCGAATGCAACCCGGCCTGACATTGCATTTGCGGCAAGTACGTTAAGTCGTTTTTGCTCTGATCCCGGAAAAGAACATTGGTTAATTGCTAAACGTGTTTTGAGATATTTAAAGTCAACAATGGATTACGGTATTACCTATGTTAAAGATAAAGAGTCGCTTAAAGCCTACACAGATTCGGATTGGGCAGGGGACATCGATGACCGAAAATCATGTTCAGGTAATGTTCTGATTTTAGCGGGGGCTCCCATTAGTTGGAAATGCAAGAAACAAACATCGGTTGCGCTGTCAACTATGGAAGCGGAATATGTTGCTCTTTCAGAGGTTACGCGTGAAATAGTTTACATGAAACGTTTGTTATCGCATACAGGGTTTGAAATATTTGCAGTATTTTGTGATAATCAAAGTGCGATTAATTTGAGTAAAAATACAGTTTTTCATAAACGAAGTAAACATATAGACATTAGTTTTCACTTTGTTCGTGAATTAGTTGATAAGAAAGACATTGTTGTGAATTATTTGCAAACTGACCATATGCCTGCGGATATTTTCACGAAATCCTTAACCAGAAGTAAACATGAAAATTGTGTTAAAATTTAAATGTTGATTATTTTGTATTATTTTTCACGCACACGTCGATAGAGGGAGTGTTGGAAGATATTTACGTTTGTAATCGCCATGTACAGCTCTGTTCAGATTTAATGCGAATCGTCCGCTGTTAGCTCCGACATGACGCTGGTACTGGAAGAAGAGGGAGACATCTTTTGTTTCTATTCAATTCGATTTGTGAGACTAAAGGAAGTTACCCTCTTCCTTAACCCAGAGAAAACAGTCCCAGTTTGAAGTGGGCTGAAGAATGGTTCACCCTTTTTTTAAATGCCCTAATTTTATTTTATTTGAAATCTTTTTTGATATTTTTGAGAACATCAAATACACGATTTTTATATGTTCCTCTAATAAATGATTTTAGAGTATTTCTATAAATAAAACGTCAGATAAAAATCTCAGTAATATAATGTAAAACTTTATGAAACTCTTCTTCAAATTTTAAATAGAATTATTTAATATCAAAATTACGTGCATTCAAATTTGTCCGTTTTCTTAAATAAAGAATAAAAAGTTCCTGGTCAACGAGAGTCAGGTTTGACTACGAGGCGAGCAATTATTGCACTTCACCAAGAAGGAATAGATAAATGGGAAATTGCCGAACGTGTAGGCTTATCAGTGAGATTTGAAGAAAACGAGAAAGTTGGCCTTAATAATGCTCAACGAAGGGGAATTGCTGAATACGTCACCGCTAATCCATTTACAACATCCACAATTATCAAGGAATTAATTCAATCGAAAATGTATGGGCTTTGGTTGAGAAACAGTTCAATAAAAATGCCAACTTTCCGATTCGCAGTGGATAATCTGCGCTGGAGCGTTCAACAACGCAATACCACAATCTCTGGAAAGAGCTGCTCTTGACAGGGGAGTGGAAGCAACTATAGCGGGTTGGATCCGCAATATGCTTGATAGTAGAACAGTTTCTACTTCACTCCACGGTGATACGATACGCTTTAGGCNATTTTAAATGTCTGACCGCCATCTGTTCATCACATCGCAAACTAATTTCTATTTTCATGTCTAAGTTTGCCACGAACATATTTTTTTCCTTCATTTTAATTTTTTTTTCTATAGGTAAATATATTTTATTGGGAAAAATCACTAGAAATCTCTTTTTTGAGTTTTCAACTCTTTTAGAGTTGAAAAGTTTTCACTAAATCATTAGATTTACTAAAAAATCACTAGATATAGTGAAATTTCACTAGTCCTGGCAACACTGCACAGAGGTATCCAGAATACTAAGACCCTAGTGCTACAGTGTTGTACAGTTTTTTACGTGTAAATTGCGGGCGCGGAAAGATTATTTTAACGGAAAAATCGAGAAATGGCGTCAACAACCGGTTTCGAGAATATAGAAAAATTAACGGAAAACAATTACGATTTGTGGAAAGTTCAAATGAAGAGTGTGCTGGTGTTCAACGACTTGTGGTCATACGTTGACGGCTCGGAAGTAAAATCGGAAAACAATGCACTAGAATGGACAAAGAAAGACTCAAAGGCGTTGGCGTTGATAAATTTAAGTATTTCACACAGTCAACTCCAACGCGTGAAGAAAGCGAGGACTTCTAAAGAAGCCTGGGATATGCTAAAAACCGTGTTCGAATCCCGAGGTCCAGTAAGAAAAGTAGCTTTGTATAAACAATTACTAAGGATGGAAAAGACATCCGACGAGAAAATGGCTGCCCGCAGGGAGGGGTGTTATCTCCCCTGCTTTGGTCCCTCCTAGTTGACGATCTGATTGCGATAATCGAAACCGTTGGTGTAGAAATACAAGCTTATGCTGATGACATTGTCGTTATGGTCAAAGGAACCTGTTTGCCGAGGATATCTAAAGTCCTCCAGGTGACCCTAGATACCATTTGCGCTTGGTGTAAGGGAGAGAACCTCTCAATAAACCCGCAAAAGACAATTGTTGTGCCCTTCACCAGGAAGCGAAAGTTGGATGGACTAATCCGCCCAACTATCCAAGGTGAAGAAATTCCTTTCTCAAAGGAAGTCAAATATCTAGGAGTAATCCTAGACAAAACCCTGTCATGGAATGGACATTTGCAGGGAGTTTTGCACAAAGCTAGACTATCCTTGTGGACTTGTCGCAGTTATTATGGAAAGAATTGGATTCTTACCCCTGAAAGACTGTACTGGCTCTATGTGACTGTGGTTAGACCTATGATCACATACGGAGCAGCAGCCTGGTATAGGAAAGTCCGACAGACTTCAGTTATCAGTAAACTTTCACGAATTCAACGAGTAGCTGGATTGGCAATCTCTGGTGCGATAGGCACAACGCCAACTCTAGCAATGGAGGTTCTGCTTGGCCTATCTCCTCTGCATTTGCATATAGAGAAAGTGGCTAGAACAACCATTTACAGATTTAAGCAATATGCTCAAAACTGTTCCGACATGTCCTACCAATGGGCTGCGGAAGACATTATAAGCACTGATACTGTGCTATCAATGCCGTCAGATTTGGCGGTATCACTATCAGTGATTAATGCTCGATACCAGATTGTACTGCCTGAGCGGCAGTCCTGGATCGAAAATGAAAATTCTCTGGTTCGGGCAGACATTTGCTTGTACACAGATGGATCAAAAACGCCTGAAGGGGTAGGAGCAGGAGTATACTGCCAGACACCTCGAATTAAGCAAGCCTACAGCCTGGGTACGTACTGTACTGTATTCCAGGCGGAAGTATTTGCTATTGACATGGGTGCTAAAATCCTTCTTGAAAGAGGGGTGAAGAACATG
>NW_019280421.1:0-165130 GCF_000648695.1 Onthophagus taurus | reverse complement strand
GAGTTGAATAATCTTATAACATTTATTTAAATGGGACGCAAACAGGGTTAACCCCCAGCGAAGCGTCCACTATACAAATTAATGACGGATTGTCGGACTTAATTGTAAATTAATGATTTGAGAAAAAAAAACAAAATAAAACAAAACAAGAAAAAAAAATATAGTACTAACAAGAAAAATTAATTCTAATGACCCGAGACATTAACGCCCACGCCACGCAAAAACCGCCTAAACGCAGCTAGTGAGGTGTTGAACATATCAATATTTCCACAGTGAGAGTCAAATGAATGCATTAATCTCTGAAGAGGTGAATTGATGTAGACATTTGTATTCGAACGATCAAGTCTAAACATCAGACCACCCCTAGTCCGGTAGGGAGGAACGTAAAAACGTAACCCACCAACCAATTCAAGCGAACTAATGAAGCCATTGCAAAGTTTAAAAATAAACAGTAAATCGTAACACAGCCTCCTCTGTTGCAGTGTCTGAAAACCCAGCACCCTGCACCGCATAAAGTAATCGCAAGAAGGTAAATTTGTTTTATAAGATAGGTACCGCAAAAAACGACGTTGAAGTGATTCGATACCGTTAATGTAAACGTGGTACTGGAGATTCCAGACGGTGGAGGCATAGCTAAGTTCACGTACGTTAAATACAGCAATCAGATGCAATTAATATTTGTGAAAGGGCGGCAGGTTCGAATCACGAAACCCAACCTCTTCAGAGCTTTGGAAATAACGGATTCCATATTAAATTAAAAGATAATTTGTTATCAAGAGTAACCCCCAGATCGCTAATACGATCAACCGATTGAATGTCCGCACCACTCAGCCTGTAGGGAAAATTCAGAGGGTAGCGATTGCGAGTGAAAGTAATTTTATAACATTTATCGTAGTTTAGGAAGAGGTTGTTATCAGCGCAATATTTCTGGAACCGGTCCAGATCTGCCTGAAGTTTAATACAGTCGGAGTTAGAAATTTAGAATGTTCAAAACATGCCAGAATAGAGGCGGATGTGGTGGGGTTTTAAATTTTAGATTGCAGTATATTATATCATGATCTGACATACTTCCCCCGTCTGCGACACCCACCTCATAATTTCTTATTTTCCATAAACCTTGTTGTTATGATTTTTTTAAACAATAAATCCAATTTTTTTTAATACATCATTAAAAGAAAACAATTTCATTAATATATTATTTCCAATGAAATGGATAAATTAGAATGGATAAGCTCATTTCCGTAATTTGATTTTAATGTTGATGTTTATTCCACCGCTTACAAATGATTCGCGTTTCTAAGAAAATAAGTTTCCTTTACTTCCTTTTTATTACAAAAATTTAATATTAAAATGAAAGAACACAATATAAAATGATTTGTAGCAATCAAATTTTGTCTCTAATTTAATAAAAATTAAAATAAGCACTTAGTTTGTATTATAAATTGAACAAATTTTTTGTTTAATCCTCTATTCGTATTTTGATATCGATTAAGGTATAATCAAACTTTTTTTTTAATGTAAACAATGCCTACCTATATTCCCATGTTGTACAAATACTCAAGATTGGTTCATATTTGGTACGATGGCGAAAACAATTTTTTTCATAAATTTAAAGTTTGGTTTCATTTAACAGTGGGATTATATTTTGTTATTGATATTCACCTAAATGGCGTTTACGTTTTCACACGTATGTTTAATAAAATAAATACTTTTTATTTTATTTTTTTTTTAATTTTTCAGATTTGAAGGAATCGTCATCTATCGCAATATCAGAAGCAATTTATGCCGTAATTTGCGGTATAAACATTTATTACAATTACATAGTAACGCATTTGATCCAAAAACGTTCCTTAAATTTATTCGAAGAACTCCAGGATTTTACGAAATTCGGGGAACCACCGATCGCTAAGAAACACATGGGTATCGTCGACATTTTAAACATTTTAATATGTCTCTATATATTTTTGGGTTCCTGTGTGGTTCTTTGCCAAACCATATTTATACAAATTTTTATTTGCCCCAAAGGAATTTCTGATGAAATTGCCGTACATTGTGCCGGATATCCGTTACAAATAAAATATTATTTGTATTCGGTCGAAGAAGGATTTCTTCATTATTTACACGTAGGGATTGCTTGGTATTTTACTATTTACTTATTGGAGGTCGGAGCCCTATCCGGGGCTGCTTGTTTTACTGCCTTTGAGTTGGTAATTGTTAGGTTAGAACATCTTAAAGAGAAAATTGGAGAAATTTTTGACGTCGTTACAGAAAAAGAAAGAAAAGCTCGACTTAGAAATTGTATTCGTTATTATATTTACATCGCGCGGTAAGATAATACTTCATTATAATAATCAAATTAATTAAATACAATTTTTTAGATTAGTTGATCGTATAAATACATGTTACAACAAATTTCTTGCTCCTTGCCAGGTCACTTACAGCGTCATCATTGGAGTGAGCTTTTTATCAATTCTTAACGTATTAAAAAAAGGATTTATTTAAATCTCAAATTAATTTTCTTTATTTTTAGCACCAGGAACTTAAAGCAATTATCAATGTGATGGGTTGGATTATGGCGATTTTTTTGAATTGTCTATGTGGTGAAAGAATGATACTTAAAGTAAGTTTTCAACTTTAATGGTAATCTTTTGAGTCAAAAATTTTTTTTTTAATTAATTATTTTAGAGTGTTGAAATCGCCACAGTTTTATACGATACGAAATGGTACNTTTTACAAACAATAAATTTAAGTAACTTTTTTTTAATACATTATTAAAAGAAAACAATTTCTTTCAAAATTTCTCAATTTAATTTATTATTTTGAAATAAATTTATAAATTAGAATGGATAAGCTCATAGCTTAACCGTCTTATTTTCCTAATTCGATTTTAATGTTTATGTTTATTCCTCGCTTACAACCGTTTACGAATGTTTCGCGTTTCTAAGAAAATAAGTTCTCTTTAATTCTTTTTTATTATAAAAGTTTAATATTATAATGAAAGAACACAATATAAGATGATTTGTAGCAATAAAATTTAGCCTCTAATTTAATAAAAAATAAAATAAGCACTTATTTTATATTATAAATTGAACAATTTTTTTGATTAAATACGTATTCGCATTTTGATATCCATTAACATAACATCAAACTGTTTTTAAACTAAACAATGCCTTCCTATATTCCCATGTTGTACAAATACTCAAGATTGGTTCATATTTGGTACGATGGCGAAAAGAATTTTTTTTATAAATTTAAAATTTGGTTTCATTTAACAGTGGGATTATATTTTGTTATTGGTATTCAATTACATTGTTTCCATATTTTAACACGTACGTTTAATTAAACAAATGTTTATTATTTTATTTTATTTTTTTATTTTTCAGATTTGAAGGAATCGTCATCTATCTTGATATCGGAATCAATTTATGCCGCAGTTTGCGGCATAAATATTTATTACAATTACATAATAACCTTTTTAATCGAAAAACGTTCCTTAAATTTATTCGAAGAACTCCAGGATTTTACGAAATTCGGGGAACCACCGATCGCTAAGAAACACATGGGTATCGTCGACATTTTAAACATTTTAATATGTTTATATATATTTTTCGGTTGCTGCGTGATTTTTATTAAAACTGTATTTTTAAAATTGTTTATTTGTCCCAAAGGGATTACTGATAAAATTGCGTTATATTGTACCGGATATCCGGTCCAAGTAAAATATTATTTGTATTCGGTCGAAGAAGGATTTCTTCATTATTTACACGTAGGGATTGCTTGGTATGTTATTACTTACTTATTGGAGGTCGGAGCCTTATCCGGGGCTGCTTGTTTTACTGCCTTTGAGTTGGTAATTGTTAGGTTAGAACATCTTAAAGAGAAAATTGGAGAAATTTTTGAGGTCGTTGCAGAAAAAGAAAGAAAAGCTCGACTTAGAAATTGTATTCGTTATTATATTTACATCGCACGGTAAGATAATACTTCATTATATAATAATCAAATTAATTAAATACAATTTTTTAGATTAGTTGATCGAATAAATATATGTTACAACAAATTTCTTGCTCCTTGCCAGGTCGCTTACAGCGTCATCATTGGAGTGTGCTTTTTGTCAATTCTTAACGTATTAAAAAAAGGATTTATTTAAATCTCAAATTAATTTTCTTAATTTTTAGAATTGCGAAGTTAAACCAATTATGAATGTGGTGGGTTGGATTATGGCGATTTTTTTGAATTGTCTTTGTGGTGAAAGAATGATATTTAAAGTACGTTTTAAACTTTAATGGTAGTCTTTTGAGTCAATCATTTTTTTTTTAAATTAATCATTTTAGAGTGTTGAAATCGCCACAGCTTTATACGATACGAAATGGTACAAAGGGAGCCCTTCGATTCGTAAGGATATCGCTTTTATGATGATGCGCACGCAAAAACCGTTGTATTTAAGAACTGGGCCGTACGGAATTTTTTCGCTGCTTACTTTCAAATCGGTATGTGTCAAAAATTTTGATTTTTAGTTTGCTGCAATTTTTGATTTTTTAGATTATGAAAGGTGGTTACACTTATGCCACAATGAGAAATCACTCGAATTCATAAAAAATAGATACAGGCGAAGACACTGATGCTTTTCATATTAGTCATATACAGACTAATATATATGTTCCATGACGTGACTGCCATAGCTTGGGAGTGTGTTGCTGGGGTGATTTTATATCAAAAAACGTACACCCAAAACGCTATCGTAACCGAGGATTTGTCGGATAATATCGTTTAGTGATGAAGCCTCATCAATAATACCAGGAATTCACATTGTTGGGCACTTGAAAATCCATGACAAACTCGGGAATACCATTTTCAAGATAGATTTTCCAATATTACTGGATGATGTTGCTCTTAATGTAAGACAACGAATGTGGATTCAGGACGATGGCGCACCTCCACACTTTGGTCGACAAATAACAGAATTTCTTAATCCAAATTATACAAACCGGTGGATTGGAAGAGGTTCAGCAATTCCTTGGCAAGCAAGGTCACCAGACTTTAATCCCTTAGATTACTTTTTATGGAGAAGACTGAAAAGTTAGTTTATGCAGAAAATATTGAAAACAGAGAACAACTAGTAGGTAGAATTATGGATGCCGCAGAAATTATTCGTGCTGATTCTGAGCCTGTTAGCAGAGCTACCACTTCAATTCTAAGAAGAGCTAGACTATGTATACAGCAACTGGTGGACATTTTGAGCAACTAATTCAATAAAGCTGTTTTCCCAAGTTATGGCAATCACGTCGTGAGACACCTGTATATGTTATTATTAGAGCTCGGATTTTTAGGCAGTCAAATTGTAGGAAATATGCGCATAAATACACCAGCTTTTTATTCATAAATATACAAAAAATATGTAGAAATATGCAAAAATATAGTTATTATCAATCTAAACATAAACAATTAAAAAGCAGTTTAAACTATCATGCATATTCAGCATTTAACCACATTTAAAAAAAGTGCATTTCTTAGAAATTTGATTATTAAAATATATGTTATCATATATGACTTTAAAAAGGATGTTTTAAACTTTAATTGAAGATATAAATCATTTCTCCATTCCTAGAAATAATCTTCAAGTAATTATTCAATGTTGACGCTTAAACAACCCAAGCATTAATTATTTAACATTACATCATATTTAAAAAAAATGTATTTGTTAGAAATTTGGTTATTAACATATATGTTATCATACATCATTTTAAAGAGAACGTTTTAAGCTTTAATTTGATATATAAATCGTTTTTTAATTCCCAGAAATAAACTTCAAGTGATTATTCAAAGTTGACATTTAATCAACTATACCATTAGTTAATATTACATCATATTTAAAAAATATGTATTTCTTAGAAATTTAATCATTAACATATATGTTATCATATATCATTTTAAAAAGGATGTTTTAATCTTTAATTTAAGATATAAATCGTTTCTTAATTCTTAGAAATAAACTTCAAGTGATTAATCACACTTAAACAACTCCACCATTACTTATTTAATATCTCATCATATTTTAAAAAAACGTGTTTCTTAGAAGTTTTGAGTACATATTAAAATATATGTTATCATACATCATTTTAAAAAGGATGTTTTAATTTAATATATAAATCGTTTTTTACATCCCAGATATAAACTTCAAGTGATTATTCAATATTGACGCTGAAACAACCCAAACATTAATTATTTAATACTACAACATATTTAAAAAAATATATTTCTTAGAAATTTGGTTATTAACATATACGTTACCATATATCATATTAAAGAGGATGTTTTGATCTTTAATTTAAGATATAAATCGTTTCTTAATTCCAAGAAATAAACTTCAAGTGATTATTCAAAGTTGACACTTAATCAACACCACCATTAATTGTTTAATATAACATCATATTTAAAAAAACTGGATTTTTTAGAAATTTGGTTATTAACATATATGTTATCATATATCATATTAAAGAGGATGTTTTGATCTTTAATTTAAGATATAAATCGTTTCTTAATTCCAAGAAATAAACTTCAAGTGATTATTCAAAGTTGACACTTAATCAACACCACCATTAATTGTTTAATATAACATCATATTTAAAAAAACTGGATTTTTTAGAAATTTGGTTATTAACATATATGTTATCATATATCATATTAAAGAGGATGTTTTGATCTTTAATTTAAGATATAAATCGTTTCTTAATTCCAAGAAATAAACTTCAAGTGATTATTCAAAGTTGACACTTAATCAACACCACCATTAATTGTTTAATATAACATCATATTTAAAAAAACTGGATTTTTTAGAAATTTGGTTATTAACATATATGTTATCATATATCATTTTAAAGAGGATGTTTTGATCTTTAATTTAAGATATAAATCGTTTCTTAATTCCAAGAAATAAACTTCAAGTGATTATTCAAAGTTGACACTTAATCAACACCACCATTAATTGTTTAATATAACATCATATTTAAAAAAACTGGATTTTTTAGAAATTTGGTTATTAACATATATGTTATCATATATCATTTTAAAGAGGATGTTTTGATCTTTAATTTAAGATATAAATCGTTTCTTAATTCCAAGAAATAAACTTCAAGTGATTATTCAAAGTTGACACTTAATACTTTAATATTACATCATATATTGTTGTAGGAATCCATGTTGCAAGTTTATTGAAAATATATGAAAGAAATTATTTTATATACAACTTCTTACTTGCTTAGATTTAAATATTTATTGGTACAGGTTTCGACTTTTAAGTCATCACCAGCCAAAATCTATGTAAGTGGAAACAAAAACTCATCACATCAAATAAACTAAATTAACAAATCGTTATAAAAATATAACTTACGTCAAAATTTGAAGAAAATGTTAAGTTTGAAAATATAGAAATAACACATATGATTAAAAAGTGAATAATACAATATTAAATAATATTAAAAACAGTCAAAATAAGGTATGTCACAAATTAGAATAAACGACACAACGAATGCATTACACGATACTGGAAAATTTTACAATGAAAATACACCAACTAAACAAACTTTAGAATAAAATTAAGATTAAAACATATTGTTTGCAAAGTTTGGAGGTTTTGACTCATTCAAATAATTTGTTAAGTCGGTTTCCTCTGTGTATTGAGAATTTGAGGAAGCTTCGCGTGCTGGATATATAATTTAATAATAATGTAGGTTGTTGGAAAATAAACACTTTTCACTGAATACATGTATTTAAAATTATATAACAAAACAAAATATTAAAGTAAAGACAGATTATGTTTGTTTAACATTTTTTTTAAGCAAATTGGGTAAATTTTTGCATTCATTTATTCTTCTAAAGTCGTCATTTTTCCTAAAAATACGTTGTGTGGAAGATAAATGGATATACGATTTTTATACAGGGTCATCCACGACGACCGTCCATTAGAACTTTACAGGGTTCTGGCCAAAATTAATATTTGAAAATTCAGATTTAAGTATTATCAATTGCGTTCTCTTCGACTAAAATATTTTCAGATATCTAACACTTCCGGTTATACCGGAAGTCGCGACCTACTTAATTTTTTTAAATGGAACACCCTGTATATTTTTATATATTTGGATTTGTCTGTTTTCAAGGTTTATGAATGACTTTACTTTTTGCAATTTGATTCGTCTGTTCTCGAGTTATTCGAATTTTTCTAGAAAAATTTGCTCCAGCAGACATTTGTTCAAAAAATCAGAGAACACTCGATTTTTGGGATATCAATTTAGGATTCAGAACATGCTTAAGCAACATGATGGAGTATGTTTTGGTGCCGAGTATGGCTGTCTAGAACGTTTGGCCACTTTACTATGACACGTTACTTTTTCGAAACTTGGAAATACCATAACTACATTTTTTTAAATGGCACCCCCATATTTTATTACTTAGTCGTCGTCGGTGTCTCTTTTTACATCTTTTATATCCGATATGTCCTATACCTAACATTTATAGTTTGGGAGATAATTAGGGTTTTTTCAAAAATGCACACACATATCGATATTTAAGCTAGTGTGTCATGAATACCTAGTGCGACCTAGTGAATAACCGGATGAAGTGGAAGTTTGAAAATTTGTAGACTTGTGATGTTTGATGCCAGCTTTTTAACTAAAGTATTTTCAGGTTCCGGGTACTTGTGGTTACACCGGAAGAGGTGACAATTTTCGTATTTCAAATGGAACACCCTGAGTTTTATTACATTTTTCAATCAAAAATGTCAACTACAATGTTACTTTTTATAATTTATAAATCATCTAGTTTGACCGCCAGAAAAAAAATTTGGTGTTGTTGAATGTTGTTGTGGTTATGTATTATCAGAGGATCAGTAAGGAAAGAGTAAACAGTTTGACATTTGCTAAAGCTATGGTTTATTACTGTTGGTGTGATGACTAGGTTACTTTTTGTAATGATCTGTTTTCAAGAAATGTCACATTTGGAATTTAGTAATGAGGATTATTTGAATTTGATAATAATTTATGGAGAGTGCAACCAAATAATTGCGTATACGTGTCGGCTGCAACATACAAATGGCCTAAAATTGAACAAAAATTTCAAAAATGTAATGAAATACAGGGTGTTCCATTTGAAACATGAAAATTGTCACTTTTTCCGGTGTAACCGCAAGTACCCGGAACCTGAAAATATTTTACTAAAACGCTGGCATCAAACATCAGAAGTCTGCAAATTTTCAAAAGGCCACTTCATATGATTATACACTAGGTCACACTAGGTATTCATGGCACACCAGGTTAAATATCGATATAATATGTGTGCATTTTTCAAAAAACCCTAATTATCTCCCAAACTATAAATGTTAGGTATAGGACATATGGGAAATAAAAGATGTAAAATGAGACACCCAAGACGACTAAGTAATAAAATATGGAGGGTGCCATTTAAAAAAATGAAGTTATGGTATTTCCAAATTTCGAAAAGTTAACGTGCCGTAGTAAAGTGACTAAACGTTCTAGACAGCCGTAGTCGGCACCAAAACATACTCCATCATGTTGCTTACGCATGTTCTGAATCCTAAATTAATATCCCAAAAATCGGGTGTTCTCTAATTTTTTTAACAAATGTCTGCTGGAGCAGATTTTCCTAGAAAAATTCGAATAACTCGAGAACGACCGAATCAAATTGCAAAAAGTAAAGTTATTCATAAACCTTGAAAACAGACAAATCCAAATATGTAAAAATATATAGGGTGGAAGTACAAAGAGACTGATTTCATGTCGTAATAATCCGTTTTAACGGCCTCATTATGCATTCTAAATGGTTTTCTTATATCACGAATAATAAAGAAAAATATGGGGGTGAGCCACTTTTGAGGGACACCCGGTATATATTTCTATCGGTTTTAGTTACCATATGGTTGACCTTGAACAGAATATTTAAAATTTATGCAATTTTAAGGCAGTNCCCTAGACGTATTCATATTATTTTTGAAGTTTTATGTTTTTAGACGTATTAATGTCTATCATATAACCTCTAAAAACACAGACAGTTACCAGGCGTGGCAAATAGTGTGACGTAGACTGCGGGCAACCAATCCGTAGTGGACTACAAAAATACAATGGATGTAGCAGTCCTGTTAGATTCTACTGTCCTTGGCATAGACCATAATACAACAGATGGACGTGGAAAATGATGTGACGTAGTTTGCGGGCTGATTGTCACAACAATGGATGTAGCAGTCCTGTTAGATTCTACTGTCCTTGAGTATAATTCATTTTTAATTTATTTTCTTTAATTTATTTATTTTATTAATTTTTAGATGATAAAGTAAATTTGGTGAAATTTATTTTTGTTATGGAGTTTCTTGTAATGGGAGGACAAATTGCTTGTCTTAATATTCAACTATCACGAAATCGATCTCGTTTACTCGAGGTTATTGACTTATTCAGTGATTTTAAGCAATCAGAAATCGGTATTTCTCAAAAAATTCAGCGTATGGAGAAAATCTTGAAAATTGTATTAAAAATTATTCAGTACGGAGGATTTCTTGTTGCATATTTCATGGTATACTGTATCATGTTGGACGCTAATTGCGCGGAATTTAAAGATATTAAACATTGTTTACTGTTTGAATATTACGTTCCATTTAATTTGAATCATTTTGGATTAACGTTAATAATATTATTTCAAGTATATACTGTGGATGTTGGAATTAATGTTGCATTTATTCATATATTATTGTATTGGTATTCGATGGAATTACTGGTGATACATTTTGAAGATCTCCTCGAGAAAATTCATAATACACATTTGACCAGAAATAAGAAGAGGAATTTAAAAAAGTTGAAGCCAATTATTAAATGTTATCAAAATTTTGTATTCAGGTAGTAAAAATGTTGTGTAAGAATTTTTATAATGCATTAATGTTTTAGAAAGTTTCGATGCGGTAATGATTTCTTTATAAATTTTCTTGTCCATACAAAAATGTGCACTTTGAGTTGTTTGGCTCTATCAACCTTTGAGGTCGCTTTGGTATGAATTTTCATTTCATACATTAACTTAATTAATTAGCCTAAATTGTAGAAAAAGGATTTAGTTACTATTTCAATGTTCGTAATAGTATTAGTGGGGACGTTTCTAAATTACGCAATTGGGCAAAGATTTACTACAGCGGTAAACACTTTTTGTTCATTTAATAATATAATAGGATATATTAATTTCTAATTTTTAATAGACTAACAGATTGTCGGAGGCGATTTATAACATGCGCTGGTATGATGCTGATGTATCAACACAAAAAGACATTGCAACTTTTCTTTGTATGAGTCAAAAAGCAATCTCATTGAAAATCCCTTTCTTTGGAGAAATGTCACATGCAGCAGCAGCAAATGTAAGTAATTTTTGTTGTTACATTAATTAAAAATATTAAAATAATGGAGTCAACTTTTTAAGGAGTTTAAGAAGGTTTATGCTGTCTACAACGCAATATCAACAGTTATGAAAAAATAAAATATTTATAAGTTTATATCTTCAATTATTCTAAAAGATTACAAAGTAGGTTGTTAAAATTGAGTTGGAACTTTCACTTTATAGGCAATAAAAAGTTCACATTTAAAATTCTTCTTTTATCATCCCAGATACCTGTTAGTGTCTTCCCTCAATATCAAATCGTCCCCACCAGATCATCTCCAACATCCCTAAATATTGTCTTTGGCAACCATTTACATCATCCCGGCTATCCCCAAACGACAATTCTCATCTCTCAACATCATCTCAAATATCCTTGAACATCATCGCCCAGAAAATCCCCAACATTCTCAATGTGATAGCTCCGCATAATTCTTAACACACTTCAATATCCTCAATGCCTTTATTTTTGAGATTCAGTAATATTACGGTGTATATGCTAAATTTTTGACGGGCGCTATACCTACTACTTCGTCTGCGCAACTGACCGGCCAAGATGGATTTGCCAAGCTGTACACTGTGTTGTATATTAAGTTGACAATACCAACCAGTGTGAAGTACAACATGCAAGATAATGAATGACAACTTAAGTCAAGTGATTACGAACACTGTAAAATAAAATAATTCTAGTTTTGTTCAATAAAGTAGTAGTGAAAATCCTGACTTTTATTGACAAAACACAACATGGCGCAGTCAATAAATTTGAATCAATATTAATACAAGTACGTAGCAAAATATAGACAAAATTGCCAAAAATGGAAGGTGCTAGAGTTCCCGCTCAATTAACGTTCGAAGGAAATGTAGTAGAGAATTTCAAAAAGTTTAAAAAAAATTTTTAAATATACATGGCTGCAACAGAAAAAGATAAGAAAAGTGATGTTATAAAAGTAGCAATCCTTTTGAATGCTATTGGCGAGGAAGTAGTGGACATTTACACACAGGAAAAAATCGTGTCGTGTAAAAATTTTAGAGTAGTTGGTAAAAAGAATTAGAGTAAAACTTGTATATCACATGGTAAAAATAACTCTAATGTACACTATATTTAATATTAATATAGAGTTCATATATTATTCACTTAATAGAGTAGTTTTTACANATTCAGGTAGTAAAAATGTTGTGTAAGAATTTTTATAATGCATTAATGTTTTAGAAAGTTTCGATGCGGTAATGATTTCTTTATAAATTTTCTTGTCCATACAAAAATGTGCACTTTGAGTTGTTTGGCTCTATCAACCTTTGAGGTCGCTTTGGTATGAATTTTCATTTCATACATTAACTTAATTAATTAGCCTAAATTGTAGAAAAAGGATTTAGTTACTATTTCAATGTTCGTAATAGTATTAGTGGGGACGTTTCTAAATTACGCAATTGGGCAAAGATTTACTACAGCGGTAAACACTTTTTGTTCATCTAATAATATAACAAGATATATTAATTTCTGATTTTTAATAGACTAACAGATTGTCGGAGGCGATTTATAACATGCGCTGGTATGACGCTGATGTATCAACACGAAAAGATATTGCAATTTTTCTTTGTATGAGTCAAAAAGCAATCACATTGGAAATCCCTTTCTTTGGAGAAATGTCACATACAGCAGCAGCAAATGTAAGTAATTTTTGTTGTGTTACATTAATTAAAAATATTAAAATAATGGAGTCAATTTTTTTAAGGAGTTTAAGAAGGTTTATGCTGTCTACAACGCAATATCAACAGTTATGAAAAAATAAAATATTTCTAAGTTTATATCTTCAATTATTCTAAAAGATTACAAAGTAGGTTCTTAAAATTGAGATGGAAGTTTCACTTTATAGGCAATAAAGAGTTCACATTTAAAATTCTTCTTTTATCATCCCAGATACCTGTTAGTATCTTCCCTCAATATCAAATCGTCCCCACCAGATCATCTCCAACATCCCTAAATATTGTCGTTGGCAACCATTTAGATCATCCTGGCTATCCCCAAACGACAATTCTCATCTCTCAACATCATCTCAAATATCCTTGAACATCATCGCCCAGAACATCCCCAACATTTTCAATGTGACAGCTCCGCATAATTCTTAACACACTTCAATATCCTCAATGCCTTTATTTTTGAGATTCTGTAATATTACGGTGTATATGCTAAATTTTTGACGGGCGCTATATCTACTACTTCTTCTGCGCAACTGATCGGCCAAGATGGATTTGCCAAGCTGTACACTGTGTTGTATATTAGGTTGGCAATACCAACCAGTGTGAAGTACAACATGCAAGATAAAGAATGACAAGTTAAGTCAAGTGATTACGAACACTGTAAAATAAAATAATTCTAGTTTTGTTCAATAAAGTAGTAGTGAAAATCCTGACTTTTATTGACAAAACACAACATGGCGCAGTCAATAAATTTGAATCAATATTAATACAAGTACGTAGCAAAATATAGACAAAATTGCCAAAAATGGAAGCTGCTAGAGTTCCCGCTCAATTAACGTTCGAAGGAAATGTAGTAGAGAATTTCAAAAAGTTTAAACAAAATGTTTAAATATACATGGCAACAACAGAAAAAGATAAGAAAAGTGATGCTATAAAAGTAGCAATCCTTTTGAATGCTATCGGCGAGGTAGTAGTGGACATTTACAATAATTTCACGTTGTCTGATGAAAATAAGAAGAAATACGATGTGGTATTGAAAGAGTTTCAGGAATATTTAAGTCCGAAGAAGAATTTGATATACGAAAGATTTAAATTTTCTAATCGTAATCAAAGCGAGCAAGAATCATTTGGTCATTTCGTACAAGACTTAAGAAAATTAGTAAAGTCATGTGAATTTAAGGACGTGGATGAAATGATACGTGACAGAATCGTATTAGGTATAACTGATAAAAGTTTTCTATTAAATCAAGAAAATTTAACGTTAAATCAGTGTGAGAAGGTTTGTCGAGCTCAAGAAGTCATGAAAGTTCTAACGACTGAAGAAATGGAAGAATATGGGATTTTACCACCTTATAATAATAATAATAAATGACTTTATTGTCTCCNCAGGAGGTGTCCCAAAATCGTAAATTTCAAACACTCCCTGTATATCAAAAACGAAGAGGGCTATGAAAATTTGGTTTGCGCCATTGTAAGTTTCACAAAAAGTAGCTCAGGTTCGCGAAAGCCGCAACTTTCTATCTTTCATAATAACTGAGATACCCTGCAAACCCATCGAAATTTGGACACCCTGTACTTTTCCTTCGGGTACTTCGTAAGCACCGCACTATTTTGCTCGGGATTACTCGTCGGTACCACGTGATCGACATGTGGTGTGATACAAGCTGTGATACTCGATAGCGTCTCGAGACCTGATTTACGCGATATAGAAAGAAAGAACGATTATTTTTATTTTAATTATGTTTGCCAAAATAAAACATTCATGATGTGAAATTAGTGGAACTTCCGGAAGATTTTACATACAAGTTCCTCGTGAAGATTGGTAAGTATGTGCAATTTGGTGCAACTATACATATAGGAAACTTATAGAAGACATCATTAGATGCAGTTTTGATGGTGACTCGGTGGAAACTTTAAAATGAATTAAGTATTATATATGTATATAAACAGAATTTAATGTTTTTAAATTTAAGTTATAACAATATATTGCAAGTAAAAATAAAAACAAATATTTTATAATTTTGATTTTTATTACAAACATAAAACTTCCCTAAAAATACTCCACTTCCTATTAAAAATTAACACTAATAAGTAGAAGATACACACTATTTAGTGATATTTTGTCAATTAATAGAGTAAAATTAGAGCGAATTTTTAATAATTTACACTGATTAGATTAGAAATGTATCTAATTAGAGTCACGACAACATCTAGTTAGATTACATATAATACACTTATAGAGTAACGATTTTACACTATTTAATAAACACCACCTTCTCACTATTTAGTGTAAATTTTTAATCTATTCACCTACACTACATAGTGCAAAAAAATAACTCTAAATAAATTGGACCGATCTGAACCATGTTTTAGAGTTGATTTTTACTCTATATTTTTTCCTGTGCAATAATTTCACGTTGTCTGATGAAAATAAGAAGAGTTTCAGGAATATTTAAGTCCGAAGAAGAATTTGATATACGAAAGATTTAAATTTTATAATCCTAATCAAAGCGAGCAAGAACCATTTGATCATTTCGTACAAGACTTAAAAAAATTAGTAAAGGCATGTGAATTTAAGGACGCAGATGAAATGATACGTGACAGAATCGTATTAGGTATAATCGATAAAGGTCTTCAAGAAAAGCTATTAAATCAAGAAAATTTAACGTTAAATCAGTGTGAGAAGGTTTGTCGAGCTCAAGAAGTCATGAAAGTTCTAACGACTGAAGAAATGGAAGAATATGGGATTTTACCACCTTATAATAATAATAATAAATGACTTTATTGTCTCCATTACAAAGAAGAAACTACAATACAAATATATACATAATATATGGAGATCAAACGGCGGCATCCAGAATAGTCTGGATATCCATATATCGTTCTGCATATATCGTTCATATTTGCTCTGAAGAATAACAGACAAGACTAACAACTCCAATACAAATACAAATACAAATATCTTTATTTACTGTAACAACAAATTTACAATAAAATGTCCACAAACAAGAAAAACAAAAAAATTTATTATCAATGTTAATTCTTATCAATTTCATTCATTGCCTCCCTAATAAATTCCTCAAACGTGTAATATGCACTTTCAATTAGGTGTTTTTTTATAATTATATTGAATTTACTTCTTGACATTGCCGCAATGGAGGGTGGAACTATGTTGAAAAGTTTTGGATCCCAATAGTCCATCGATTGTTGTGTTCTTGAGAGTCGGTGATATGGTGTAGCAAGTTGATAGCAAGATCTAGTTGCATAACTATGTGATTCGCCGAGTGTTTGGAAAGTATTCCTATTATCGTACACGTACATTAACACCGTATGTATGTATATACTTGGTAGGGTAAGTACTTCTTCTCTAATGAAATACTCCTTACAGCTATCACGCCGTCGTAGATTACAGAGAGCCCTAATTGCTGACTTTTGTATTTTAAATATTCTATGGAACTCAGTTGACTGTCCCCAGAATAGAATTTCGTATGATGCCACGGACTGGAAGAGGTTGACATTTTGGCGGCTTGGTGTGTAGCTATGCTTTTCAAACGTCTTATGGTGAAAACCGCTGTTGATAACTTCTTTGATAGGGCCTCAATATGATGGTACCAATCCAGCCGTCCACCGAGATGTAACCCGAGGAACCTCGCCTTACCGACACGATTTTCTGCTTTTGTGCTGAATATTATGCTTTCTGTTTTATTGTGATTTAGTTGCAGATTATCACTTTCAAACCATAACTGCGCTTCGTACATTGCATTGATAGACTTCTGTTTTAGTTCACGCTTGTCTTTACTTTTTACGATGATTGATGTATCGTCCGTATATAAGCCAATTTCTTCATTGACCGTGATCATTAACATATATAATGAATAGTAAGGGATATTGCAATAAGATATTGCACTCCATACTATAATCCCCATTGTTTAGTCTTTCCATGATCTTCATGTAGCCAAACGTTGCTGTCGGGGTTGAGCCATTACTGGTACAACAAATTGTGGTCGATAATAATAATAATAATTTATTTCTAAAAAACTCAAAAGTTACAGGTCGGCAGATACAGTGTTTGTATTTCATTAGATTAATTCACAACATTATAGAAAATATAATAATACAGAATATATGACAAGATTTCAGTTTGCCCAGCAAATCCAGGAACTCGCTGTTACCGTAGTATGTTTTTTCACCAAAGTGAAAAAATTACTGGGGAACTTCCCCAGAACAACACACTATAAGACATAATGTTTTGGAAATTCGAGTAATACACCACCATTGCTGTATGTCGATCTGTCAATCTCATCACTGTTTTTAGCTGGAGAACTACTGAACTGAGTTTCTTTCCATCTTCATGTATCTATCCATTCCATTTCAGAGAAGTCTCTAGGAGTACTCCCAGTAGTTTAGCAGCTGTGGCATCAGTGGATTTAGTGTGAAACTCAATTCTTTGTGTTTTTTTCTCATTCAGTTGCAGTCTATTAGCTTTAAACCAGTCGGAAGCAACTATCCGACTAACATGATGACATGACACTAACATTATAGTACTGCATATTTTCAAGGCTTCAGAGAGATCATTAATATACAGCAAGAAAAAAATTGGCCCCAAGGTGGATCCCTGCGGCACACCAATTCCAAGAGTGTAGGAAACAGTACAAAAGAACTAACATTACATTTAACACAATTCGTGTAATCGCTCGGGCTGCAACGGTAGTTCTTATCCTTGAAGCAATTTTTCTTGCCAAATAGCTTTTGACCTATTCCTCGCTCTCAGAATGTAGTTACCATTGTAAATTTGCCTTGCCTTTTTCACTTCATGCCTATATTTTCTCTTGTGCTATGATAGGACTGTGATAGGATTGTAAGCAGAAAGTTGTGATTCTACGGATCTTAGTGTCGTCTCTCATATCCATCAATGTATCTCAGATACCTCGTAAAGTTGAAACCCATATCTCTCAATACGTTACGTCTATACTTTGTCTTAAACATTCCTCAACATTGTCTGTGACAATTATTAACATCATCCTGGTTGCACCTCAATATCATCCCTGACATATATGACAGATATTAGTTTGATCTTGCAAGCAGGCCATACAAACCAGCCGAATTTGAACTACTTGAAGTCTCTGCTTATGATAGTCCCTCGGCATCTCGCCCAGACACTAGATGGATTTGCGAGCAGGATCATCTAGTTATCAGTTAAATCATTAGTAGCGTGCGGGCTATGACGGACTGTATGTGAGGGCCCCAAGATAACTGGGCGGCCATAATAACTTTCAAATACTTGGTTTAACTCCTTGGAGCGATTGACATCCTGTTCGTTTTATAATAAGCTTGAAAATGCATAGATTTATCTTCCCCTGCCTTCTTGAGCACCAACTAAAATTCTGGTTCAACCCACCAGGATAAGTTCTTTGAGGTTAATGAGCAAACAAAAGACATTTTATGAGAATGATGTTGAAGTTGAAGATACAGAAAACTGGTGTTGTCATTAATTAGAAAGAGAGTGGAGATTACGAAAGATCCTCGCTGCCATCCTTTCTAGGAGATTATCATATCACTTTTGGTGTGGCAAACCCTGGTGCTTCAAGCTCTTCAAACGAATATAGCAAAAGAGGGATATTTTGGTGACGTTGTAAAGTGCTAAGAGACGTTAGGGATGATGTTGTTGGATGTGATGATTAATATTGAAGGATAATATGGATGTCGTTGAGAATTCTCACAGACGATGTTAAGGAGTGCGTGGTATGATATAGAGTGGTGATAAGAATGACAATTGGTACTTTCCAGGGCTTCATCCAAGAATATAGGATGATGTTAAGTAATGAGCGATATTGATGGATGTCGGCGATGATATTGATGGACGGCATTGAGGATATTGAAGTATGTTAGGAACGATATTGATATCCAGATCAATGTTGAGTGGTGTGAAGAATGATACGTAGCTTTCACATTGAAAATGATTTTATTTTACTTTTTCATAACTTATTTGCGTTGATATTGCGCAATATAGAAACTATACATAATACATAGTTTTTATAATCCACGAATATACATAGATATGTAATCTTGCTAAATTGATAAAAGGTAATAATGAAAATCCGTTCATATGTCAATTAGTTATAATCGCAGCTGTTCGAACTTCATCATTACCCTTCCTCTAATCTCAAATCAATTTAAATACATTTTTTAAAGCTTCCATAAAGTCATTAGATGTCCTAGTTGATCAGACGCAGCTTATTCAGTTCTTAGTTATTCGAAATGTCGAAAACACTTGGTTTTTATCTCTTAGAAAAATATTTGACCAAATTTCGCTGTTGGCCCACTTCTCAATGGTACCGAGCACTCCAACCAATGATTTTAGTTATTATTACTATTGTATGGACAATTTATCCCGTCATACTGGAAATTAAATGTGAGTATAATTCTTCACTAAAAATGTTGTTTATGTTTTCTAAATTTTAGATGATAAAGTAAATTTGGCGAAATTTACTTTTCTTATGGAGTTTGTCTCTATGGGGGGACAACTTGTATGTGTTAACATTCAATTATTACAAAATCGATCTCGTTTATTCGAAATTATTGATTTATTCGGTGATTTTAAGCAATCAGAAATCGGTTTATGTCAAAAGATTCGGCGCATCGATAAAATATTGAAAATTGTATTAAAAATACTTGAATACGGAGGATTTATTGTTGCATATTTCATAGTGTATTGTATCATGTTGAACGATGATTGCGCTCAATTTAAGGATATTAAACATTGTTTACTGTTTGAATATTACGTTCCGTTTAATTTGAATCATTGGGGATTAACGTTAATAATATTATTTCAAGTATATTGTGTGGGTGTTGGAATTAATGTTGCATTTATTCATATATTATTGTATTGGTATTCGTTTGAATTACTGGTTATACATGTTGAAGATCTTCTCGAGAAAATTCATAATACACATTTGACCAGAAATAAGAAGAGGAATTTAAAAATGTTGAAGCCAATTGTTAAATGTTATCAAAATATTATATTCAGGTACTAAAAATGTTGTGTAAGAATTTTTATAATGTACTGGTTTTAGAAAATTTCGATGCGTTAATGATTTCTTTATAAATTTTCTTGTACATACTAAAATGAGCACTTTAAGTTGTTTAGCCCTATCAACCTTTGAGGTCGCTTTGGTAAGAATTTTCATTTAATACATTAACTTAATTAATTAGCCTAAATTGTAGAAAAACAATTTACTAAGTGTTTCAATGTTCGTAATAATATTAGTGGGGACATTTCTAAATTACACAATTGGGCAAAGATTGACTACAGCGGTAAACACTTTTTGTTCATCTAGTAATATAATAAGATATATTAATTTTTGATTTATGATAGACTAGCAGATTGCCGGAGGCGATTTATAACATGCGCTGGTATGACGCTGATGTATCAACACGAAAAGATATTGCAATTTTTCTTTGTATGAGCCAAAAAGCAATCACATTCAATATCCCTTTCTTTGGAGAAATGTCACATGCAGCAGCAGCAAATGTAAGTAATTTTTGTTGTGTTACATTAATTAAAAATATTAAAATAATGGAGTCAATTTTTTAAGGAGTTTAAGAAGGTTTATGCTGTCTACAACGCAATATCAACAGTTATGAAAAAATAAAATATTAAGGTTATATAAACTGACCGGCAAAAAAAAACGGCCACTATAAATTTGCCACAACTTCAAAGCTAGCTTTCTCGCGAACCGCGCATTCGATTTTGATGATTTTTTTTTTGATGGAAAGGTTGATTCTTCTGTAATAATCCTGCGATAGAAATTTTCGTTCAGATTTTAATTTGAGCATATACGGGGTGAGAAAAATGAGAAAAACTTTTATTCTCGAAATTTGTAACACCCTGTGTGGTGCAGCTGCTACAGCAGCGGGTATTACCTGGAATCAAACAGTAGCCCAATCTTTTCTGGGCATTTTCTTTTTTTATTCACTCTATTATCTCTGTTACTAACGAAGATGCAGTATTTTAAAGCAATCGTAGAACGACAGCTGTAGAGGCTAAGCATCGTCTTCAAATGGTGCGTGTTGTTGATGTCAGTGAGAGAACCATTCGCTGAAAACTTGCTAGAACTGGTCTGGCAGCAAGAAGGCTGCCAAAGGGCCGAAGCTGCTTCCTAGATATCGAGGTGCGCGTCTTCAATCTGCGCGCTTATATGTGAATTGAGAGATCGAGCAATGGAGGAATGAGTGGTTTTGTCTATTATCACCCGATAGTCAGGAGCGAATATGAAGACATTGAAATGAAAGATTTGTGGACTATAACTACAACTATGAAACGCGAAAGTTTCGATGGTGGTTCTGTGATGGTGTGGCCGGGATTTTCAACAAAGATGAGCGCTGTATGCGGTTCCGTCGAAATACCCGCCCATACCATGACCGAACCTCCATGGAAAGGTACTCTTTCCGAAATTGTGCAGGTGGCAAACCTTTCATTACGACGTCTCCACACTCGTTCTCGACCATCAGGTGACCGGAGACAAAATCGGGACTCGTCAGAGAAGAGCACCTTACCCCAGTGTTCCATTTCCCAATGAGTATGTAGGCGCCCAAATTGAAGACGTGCTCGCCGATGTCTCTGGAGCAGCCGTTGTCTTTTGGCAGGTCTTCTTGCAGTTAGATCACTTTCAGCAAGTTTTCGACGAATGGTTCTTTCACTTACGTCAACCCCACGCACCATTTGAAGACGATGCCGAGTTTCTACAGCAGTCGTTCTACGATTCCTCAGAGTGTTTAGCACAATAAATCGATCATCAACTGCTGTTGNAACCTGATTGAAATTCCGGAAGTAAATTAAATTCATGAAGATATTCCACAAGTTGCTGTTTTAGTATCTTCTCCAGAATCTTTGAAAAAGCTGGCAATAAACTAATAGGTCTCAGATGACTAAAACTGGTAGGATTTTGATTTTTAGGAATAGGTTTAATTAGAGCATGCTTCCAAATGTCCGGAAACCTCCCCTCTGCAATACAGACATTTAATATATGTGTGAAATAAGGTAAAATGACTGGACAGGCAAGCTTAATCATATCGGCGCTAATACCATCACTACCCTCAGAACATGACCTTAAATCATACACAAGTTTCTCGACCAAAGTAGGACAAACAGTAGAAAATTCAAAAACACCTCCATTATTAGGCAAACTAGTATAAAAATCCAAAACCGATTGATCAAGAGGCATTGAATCAAGAATATCAGAGATACTCTTAAGAAAGTAATCATTCAGTTCATTAACATTTTTTAAAGCATCAGGGATACCAGATACTGACTTCTTTTTCAAACTAAGTGACCCTAGTTTAAACCACAATTGTCTTCTGTCACGCATATTACCAATATGACGAAAATAAGCTCTTTTCTCTGCCTTCACAGTAAATGCCGTTAAGTTCCGCAGAGACTTATAATAGTCCCATCTAGCGGAAGACGGATTCTTCTTAAAGTTCGCTTTCGCCTTATCTCGCAATGAGATCATAAATTTTAAGTTGTCAGTGAGCCAGGGTGGTCTTATCCTACTGCTTTTCGGTCTACACACCACAGGTGAAAAAACATCAAAGGCAGAAAGAATGCCATTATTGAGAAAAGCAAGCTTCTCGTTAATGTCCTCAATAAAAAAAATATGATTAAAAGAAATTTGCTTTAAAAATTCCCTAAAACCCACTACATCGATCGTACCCAGACTTCTCCCGACCCTAAAAGAAACTGTGGAGAAAGATTCAACTAACGATAACTCACACAAGATGATATCGTGATCAGAAATCTGAGAAGCAATAACCCCCGAATGTCTGACATCCACCGTACAGAAGGCAAAAAGAAGATCAATCAATCTTGTGGGGACAATTTGATATTGTCACCACAAGACCTTCCTAAGATCCCTGAATATTATCTTTGGCAACCATTTACATCATCCATCTCGGCTATCCCCCAACATCAATTCTCACCTCTCAACGTCATCTCAAATATCCTTGAATATCATCGCCGAAAATATCCCCAACATTTTCAATGTGAAAGCTCCGTATCATTCTTCACACCACTCAACATTGTCATGCCTTCGATGCCCTTTAATGCCAAAACCTCGTATTGGGGAAAGGACATTTTTTTATTCTTCATATTTTCTTCTCCTTCAGATAACTGGTAAAATAATTATCAAAATAGATCATTTCATTTTCTCCAACTCCAGCTTTATTTATTACGTTTAAAACGACATTTCCTCCAAGTCCAAACTTATTTTCATTTCTTTTAGAACATTTTCCTGTATATACATCAAATAGTGGTTCGCACGAGACCAACGGGATGAGATTTTCATAAAGTCTTGTCTCGTCTCGCCGATGAACTAATAAGTCTTGTATCAAGTCTCGTCTCGCTCTTAAATACTTGCTATAATGTAAGAGTCGGAAGAGAGAATTACAGCCTTCAGCCTTGTCTGTCGCAAATGATTTTGTTTTTCACCCAATCGTTTAGGCATAACAAACATCGTGCAGATTTATTATTAAGGCGATTTCGATGTTTTCTTATAATTAATGCAGCGCGTGAGAATAATCTTTCTGCTGGGACTGAAGTAGCCGGGATGTTTAAGAGATCTCGTGCCAATAAACTTAAAATAGGAAATTCAGAAGCATGAATTTTCCACCATTGTAATATATCTGTGGCTTTATTACTCCTGCATCCATTCTCCTTCGGAAGGCATAGGATTTATTGCATACAAAACATCAAAATCAATTACACAATCCGACTTTTCCGCTCTTCTCGTTCCTCCAATGCCGTTACTATCGAACGTTGGCCTTCTGATTGATGGAAATAGGCTTTGTATACATTTTCAAATTTCTGAATCGAAGTGTCTTTTAATTCTTGGCTCCATCTTGTCATATCAAAAACTTCTGTCTTATGCCGCGAATCGAAAATTAAAACTGCAGCATAAATAAGCTGCTCTTCGACAGCGTTTCGATCTGCCTTTCAGTCCCATGCAAATATTTTAGTCTCAATATTATCTATTAGTATATTAATACATACAACCACCATAGGCAATTTGACGTACTTCTCTCTTCCGAGTTTCTTGGAAAGTATTTGAAAGTTGACTAGTAATTTATGCACTTCTTCTAGCAGTATCCATTCTTTGTCCTCAAAAGCATATGATTTTAAATTAACAACATTTTGACATAATCCACCAAGTCCATGTCTACCTTCAAGAGGTACGTTTAACATATCATTACTGGAATTTCAGCGTGTAGATACGAAAATATTTATAGAAATATTGTAGATATTATTTGCAGAAATACTTACCTGCGAGACTCTCGTACGAGACTCGAGACGAGACCAATGAAAGTCTCGCCTCGAAAACGAGACGAGACTATGCGCACTCTCGTACACACCACTAACATCAAAGCTTACCATATATCCTTCACTTGTGCACAGAGACCAATTTTTAAATCCAAAACTCACAGGTTTACCTTTTATGTATTGCTTCGCGTAATGTTTGCCGTAATAATTCATCTATGGATGTGTTTTCTTCCAGTACACCATGTTTTTNTGGGTTACCGTTTGATTCCAGTTAACACCCTCTGCTGTAGCATCTGCACCCCACAGGGTATTACAAATTTCGAGAAAAAATGCTTTTCTCATTCTTGCACCCCGTATATGCTCAAATTAATATCCGAATAAAAATTTCTATCGCAGGATTATTACAGAAGAATCAACCTTTCGATCAAAAAAGGAATCAACAAAATCGAATGAGTGGTTCGCGAGAAACCCAGCTTTGAAATTGTGGCAAAATTTTAGTGGCCGGTTTTTTTAAGGATTATAAAATATTGTTGTTAAAATTGAATTGCACTTTGTAGGCAATAAAAAGTTCACGTTTAAACTTCTTCTTTTATTATGCCAGATACTACAGATACTACAGTGTCTTCGATTGAGGGATATCTCAACAATATCATAGAATATCAAATTGTTCCCACAAGACCCTTCCTAAGATCCCTGAATATTGTCTTTGGCAACCATTTACATCATCCATCCCGGCTACATCAATTCTCACCTCTCAACATCATCTCAAATATCCTTGAATATCATCGCCCAAAATATCTCCAACATTTTTAATGTGAAAGCTCCGTATCATTCTTCACACCACTCAACATTGATCATGCCTTCGATGCCCTCAATGCCAAAATTCGTATTGGGGAAAGGACATTTTTTTGTTCGATTTGGGCGTATTCTACATATTTTCTTCTCCTTCAGATAACTGGTAAAATAATTATCAAAATAGATCATTTCATTTCTCCAACTCCAGCTTTATTTATTACGTTTAAAACGACATTTCCTCCAAATCCAAACTTATTTTCATTTCTTTTAGAACATTTTCCTGTATATACATCAAATAGTGGTTCGCACGAGACCAACGGGATGAGATTTTCATAAAGTCTTGTCTCGTCTCGCCGATGAACTAATAAGTCTTGTATCAAGTCTAGTCTCGTAACCTCCATAAAAGAGGCTCATAAAAGTATCGAAATCTCGTCATGAATAATCTTATTCTTTCAGTGCAATAAGGAATACTTAAATACTTGCTATAATGTAAGAGTCGGAAGAGAGGATTACAGCCTTCAGCCTTGTCTGTCGCAAATGATTTTGTTTTTCACCAATCGTTTAGGCATAACAAACATCGTGCAGATTTATTATTAAGGCGATTTCGATGTTTTCCTATAATTAATGCAGCACGTGAGAATAATCTTTCTGCTGGGACTGAAGTAGCCGGGATGTTTAAGAGATCTCGTGCCAATAAACTTAAAATAGGAAATTCAGAAGCATGAATTTTCCACCATTGTAATATATACGTGTTTTTATTACACCGAGGCATAGAATAATATTTTTGAAGCATCCATTCTCCTTCGGAAGGCGTAGGATTTACTGCATACAAAACATCAAAATCAATTACACAATCCGACTTTTCCGCTCTTCTTCTCGTTCCTCCAATGTCGTTACTTTCGAACGTTAGCCTTCTGATTGATGGAAATAGGCTTTGTATACATTTTCAAATTTCTGAATCGAAGTGTCTTTTAATTCTTGGCTCCATCTTGTCATATTAAAAACTTCTATCTTATGCCGCGAATCGAGAATTAAAACTGCAGCATAAATAAGCTGCTCTTTGACAGCGTTTCGATCTGCCTTTCAGTCCCATGCAAATATTTTGCTCCCAATATTATCTATTAGTATATTAATACATACAACCACCATAGGCAATTTGACGTACTTCTCTCCTCCGAGTTTCTTGGAAAGTATTTGAATGTTGACTAGTAATTTATGCACTTCTTCTAGCAGTATTCATTCTTTGTCCTCAAGAGCATATGGTTTTAAATCAACAACATTTTGACACAATGCACCAAGTCCATGTCTACCTTCAAGAGGTACTTTCAACATATCATTACTGGAATTCCAGCGTGTAGATACGAAAATATTTATAGAAATATTGTAGATATTATTTGCAGAAATACTTACCTGCGAGACTCTCGTACGAGACGCAAGACCTCATGCACGAGACTCGAGACGAGACCAATGAAAGTCTCTAGCTATGCGCACTCTCGTACGCACCACTAACATCAAAGCTTACCATATATCCTTCACTTGTGCACAGAGACCAATTTTTAAATCCAAAACTCACAGGTTTACCTTTTATGTATTGCTTCGCGTAATGTTTGTCGTAATAATTCATCTATGGATGTGTTTTCTTCCAGTACACCATGTTTTTTAAAGTTTTCATAAAGTTTTTCAATAAATGGTCTTAGTTTATACAATTTATCTACAAAATTATTGTGTCTATTTAATCGCATACTATCTTGTACAATTCTTGGCACATCACCTTGGTTCTTCCACATCATTTCTTTGTTCGGGTATTTGGCACATCAGATAGTAATAGATCGCCTAACACTACATACAATTCATCAATGTTTAAATGGACTTTATTGTTTATTTGTTATTATTGTAATTTATAATAATGGAATGGATCTTCTGCTTAGTCGACTTCTTTGGAATGTTTCCTGAGGTTGCATGAGATGTTGCAAGAACACAATGGAGTAGTACCTTCTCCAATTGCTCTTCTTTTGCTGCTTTTGATGATTTTGATGTTGAAGAGGGTTCTTCTCAAATGTGCAAGATCTTCCTCATCAAAATCGTCATCATATCCATTAAACTCAACATCACATTGTTGCTTTAGGATGCCTTTCGATAAATGGGTTGTATCACCTACATGTTCATCATCAGATTTATCACTAGTCTCTTCTGGTTCGGCTCCCTGATCATCAGGTAGCGTAATGTATATATTTATATGATCATTATCCTCGTCACGTAGTCTAAAGCTGGGTCCACATCAATAAAAATTTACGTTGTGTGGACTGTATACGTTGTATGTGGTGTGTGTGCGTGGCAATGTGGACGGTTTGACGCACAAAGTGGCACACAAAAATTTTCGCCGCACACACACATACGAACCATCAAAAGTCGGTTTTCTCCCGAACATCAAAGGAATTTGCGGCGCACAGGATTTGTATGTGGACGTGTTGTTGAAGTGAAATAAACTTAGTTTCAAAGAGGTACCTACCTGGCGTAGTTGTCTAGTAAGAGTATGTCTCAGCATAGCAATATGTTCAAGAAAAAGTGCGCTGCATTCATAATAATGCACAATTTAATTAAAAAAAAGGAAGAAAGTCGCAAGAAAAGGCTGTATTGGATGAAACATTTGTACCAAAGCAGAAAAAATGAAGGTGAAGGCGTACATTTATTGAACATATTATCGTTAGATGAAAGCACTGGTCACTTTAAGAACTTTTTAAGAATGTCTGTACAAGACTTCGAATTATTTATAAATTTGATTGGACCAAAAATCCAGAAGCAGGATACTAACTTCAGAGAAAGTATAAGTGTGAAGGACAGACTAGCTTTGACACTTCGTTTCTTAGCTACTGGAGATTCGTACACAAGTCTTCAGTACCTATTCAAAATATCTAAGCAAGCTATATCCATTATAGTTCCGCAAGTATGTAAAGCTTTACTTGATGTTCTACAAGATTGCATAAAGGTAAGTAAATGAAACAAACACATACCATCAAAAAGAACTTTTATTTAAACATATTTTTATTTTCAATTAGAAAAATTATTATTAAAGATTTAAAAATTGAGATAATTCAAATGTTACCGCATTTTCTGTAGCCACTGTATTTTCCACAGTCACTGGATTTTCTGTAGTGACTGTATCTTTTGTAATGACTGTTTGTTCTGAGGATGTGGGAAGTTTGCTGGTAACAACCAGGTATTGGGGTTGGGGAGATGGTGATACTGATAAAGGTGGTGAGCTACTTTGTAATGAAATATCACGAACAGAATGTAATGGTGAAACTGAATGTTGGGAAGGGGACATGAAACATTGGGAACCATTTGGTGCCGCACCAAGTCTTGACAATTCTGCATCAAAAATTAAAGTATTAATTTTATGAGTCAAGACTGACTTTGTGTATGGATCGAACTGATTCAATTTTTCCGCGACATATTTAGCAAATAGTTGTGTGCAATCTTCTTTTTCCATCGGTGCTTGTAAAAACTTATAAGCCATTTCTATACGCGGATCCTCGTCATTTTTCTTTGCTCGCTTTCTTATTTTACTTGCTGGTTGTGCTGATATAGGTGCTTGTGGTATAGCGAAGCTTGTATCAGTATCATTGTTGGTGCCAGAACCATTTAAATTATTGTCAGGTTGAACATCAGCGTTTACATTTAAACTGGGATTAGGCTGGGCATTAGCGTTTATATTTAAAGTAGAACAAGGTTGAGCTTCTGCGTTTACATTTTCCTATAAAAAGTATATATGTACATTATCTAACAATACTGTAAAAAAGATTTTAAAAATGTGTATTATTTTTTAAGTACGATTCTATCACTGCAGATTGATTTTTTTAGATGCCTTCAACCCCAGAAGAATGGCTGGAAGTGGCTCGAGATTATGAGCAAATATGGAACTTTCCTCATTGCATTGGCGCAATTGATGGGAAGCATGTTATTCTCCAAGCACCATTTAACAGTGCAAGTGAATACTATAATTACAAAGGCTTCTTTAGCATAGTACTTTTTGCTCTGGTCGATGCGAATTATAACTTTCTTTATGTTAATATTGGATGTCAAGGTAGAATTTCTGACGGGGGAGTATTCAGAAACACAGAACTTTATAAAAAACTTGAGAGTAATACGTTAGGATTACCATCTGCAAAACCACTCCCTGGAGGAGACAAGGATATTCGCTATGTTATTGTAGGTGATGAAGCATTTACTTTGACAAAGAACGTAATGAAACCATTTGCTGGAGATCATAGAAAAGGATTAAAAGAAGGAATTTAAACGAGAATTAAGAGCTCATCTAAACGCAAACTGTAAAATACGTATATAATTCTTAACAGTTCGTATTGCATGGAGTCCCCCGGAACACTAGTTGAGAAATCAACCGATTTGTAGTTTACATAATGTACATAATACACATAATGTTTATTATGATGCACTTGGATTTTAACAACAGCCCAACATAAATTTAATATTTATACATACCTGTTGCTGCATTTATTATGTTGTTCAAATTCTATGGCACCAAAACCACACAAATTGACATTTTTTTATAATATGACGTTTGAGTAACAAATTGGGCGCGCAAGTAGAGTGCAGCAAATGCATAATAGGTGGCGCTAATTATCAATGAATTGAATTATAAAATATAATTTTAATTTCCCTTTTAAGGAATACCAAGCATAAATGGGTTAAGTAACTGACGAAATAATGTTCAATAACGTTCAGGACGATGTTGAGAGATGTTAACGAATGGCCTTGAAGCTGGTGAAGTGTACTAGGAACGATAACATTAACAACATTGTATTATTATACGAGAAACTTGTGTAATTTGCTATTTACTACTACTTACTACTAGAAAGTTTAAAATTAATGTTTAATTTAAAAATTAAAAGTTAATCGAAACATGCTTATTTTGATTAGCTCAATCGAACATTATTTAATAACATCAAAATAAACCTCCCAAAAAATATCATAATAATTTGTTTTTAATTATAACAAAATTAATCAAAAGTAAAGATGACTTTCTAATTAAATGAAATCGTGATCGTTATAAATAACATTCTAAAATAGATTAAAATTATTAAATAAACTAAATTGATAAATAACAGCTAATTTCAAACCGAATGAAAGCGCCATTTTTGTTTTTTCCCGTCAACGTTAACTTAAGTTTATAATCTCCGAATTAACCCAAAATAACTCGAAAAAACTGTAAGAAACCCCTCGTTTTAACATGGTAAGTCGCCGAAAATTTCAAAACCCAACACCTGGATTAAAGAAAATTCCGAAATTTCGCTTTGAATCCTCGGTGGGCGTTTTTCCCCAACTTAACCTCAAAAAACTTCCTCTTTGTATTATGCCTCATAATTATGTTTATATTTTATTTTAGAGCGATAAACCGAACGGGGACGATGGAAATACTATCCCTTTAACCGATAATAGCTTGATTGTTGACATATCCGATGCCTTAAGTGAAAAAGATAAAGTTAAATTCACAGTTCATACTCGGACAACGCTAAAAACGTTTCAAAAGCCTGAGTTTTTAGTTGTGAGGCAACACGAGGATTTTATTTGGTTACATGATCGATATGAAGAGAATCGTTCTTATGCAGGTTATATCGTAGGTTTTATTTAATTGGTTTTTAAGAAAAAAGGTTTAATAACGAGTTTATTTAAGATTCCACCACCTCCTCCACGTCCAAACTTTGATGGGTCAAGAGAAAAACTTCAAAGATTAGGGGAAGGTGAAGGAACGATGACGAAAGAGGAATTTAATAAAATGAAACAAGAATTAGAAGCGTAATTTAAAACAAATCAATTTAAATTAATCGTATTATTATTAATTGTAATTTTTTTAGGGAATATTTGGCGACGTTTAAAAAAACCGTAGCAATGCACGAAGTGTTTTTAACGCGTTTAGCGAGTCACGCGGTTTTTCGTGAAGACGAACATCTCAGAGTTTTCCTTGAATACGAAAAAGAGTTGTGTGCGAGACCTCGCGGTCGCCTCCAACAACTGGGGGGCTTGGTAAAATCTTTAAGTAACACGACCGATCAATATTATTTAAACGCAAAAGTGCGTGATGTTAATGATTTTTTTGAACAACAAATGAATGCCTTAACCGAGTATAACGGACAGTTAAAAGAGGCTACTGTTCGTACTGATAAAATGACTGAAAAACACAAAGAGGTCGCTGATAGTTTCATTAAAATTTCGAGTCGGTTAATTGAATTGGCCAATATTGATCCAGGTCCACTAGATAAATTTATGTCGAAAGTTGCTGATACTTTTGAAAGAGCTAGAGTAAGTTGATATTAATCTTTCAGTACATGCAATGGACTGAATTCGCAATTGATAATAGAAACGGCTGCTGGGTAAAAGATGGCGTTAGTTATAAGTTATTAAATTTAAAATTGGACTGCGTTATAAACATATATCAGGCCTCTAAATGCAAAACCCGACAAGTCCACATAAACAAATTTGACAGAAATCGCGAAAAACTGATTACAGAATTATGAATAGTTAAAGCAAGAATATAAACAAAGTATTGTTATTATCTAGTGCATAATTTATTGAAAATGTATTGCCTAAAATTCTAGTTCAGCTAGTTTTTTTGTAAATTGGGATTTTAATATGGACATGTTGGGTTTTGTATGTTAAGAGCTGTGACATGTCGCGTTTTGACAAAAAAAATTGAAAAAAGCAAAAGTAAGAAAAAATAGTAACATAGGTACATTATTTTAACTGGATAATATTAAACATCAAAATCTAAAGTTTCTGCTAAACAAAAGTTTTCAGTTACATCTTCATTTTCAGTTTGATTGGATTCTGTTGTAGAGTTCTCTATAACAGATTTATTCTTAAAAGCATTTTTGAAGAAGGATAGTGCTTCATTGCTCTGCCAATCTTCTCCATAATGTTTTTTAAGCAAATTAGTAATACTTACAGATTCAATAACACTTGGCTCCAGAAGTAGCTTTTTTCCCCTTCTTAGCAACGATTTTTGTGAACCTAGATTGTTCCTATAGAAACTTTCTCCTCTTATAGAAAGACCAGCATTGCTTTTTGAAATTATAATGCGCTTGGACATCTGAAATTTAAAATGCCACTGGGACGGAGGTTTCATAATAAGTTGTGTTTTCAATTTCCAATCATGTACTGGAACCTCAACTCCCAATCTGTAGACCTTTCCCCATTTTTGTATAATTTTTATATATTATTGCCTTGCACTTGTAACATCTGGTTTCTTTTTGATTACTTTTTCGTTATGACCAAATAGCCTATCTGGAGGAATGTAAGAATGTCCTACCATTGGGAATATAACTTGAACATCTGTAATGGTTGAAGGACTTAAATTTAACAACCAGTTACACAGCATCCAATTACGGTAGAATTGGAATTAGAATTAGAAGACTGTAACAGTGTCACTAAATTCAAATGTTGTTAGAGTATGGAAGAGTGCTGATGCTATTTCATTAGATCCTCTTTGGTGATCCACTTCAGTCCAGATGTATGACCTCACTGTAGCTGGATTTAATTTTCCTCTGGAACTTCCTTCGACGACGGCAAAATGATAAAAATTTAGTTGCATACTAAAGTAAGCAGCATGGTCAGGAATCTTGGGCAAGGCTAAATTTTTCTGGCAGTCAAAGCTAAACGTTACAACTTCTGGATCATCTTGATTCTAAGCTATTAGGTAAAAGCTTTTCGCTCGAATTTTATGAACTCGCAGCTGAGTCATAAGCTGGTTTTTTGTGTCGTTATCTATACTTGTTTTAAGCTTTTCTTTGAACTGGAAACATGTGGAACATATATCCGTTTTTGGAGTCCCGAAACCAACGTTATATTTTCTTGTGAAAAAATATCTAAAAAATGATTCCTTAACTTGAAGATTCCGCTCAACCGATTTATTGTACATTTCCCACAGTTGTCTTATATTTAGTTCAGCTGGCAAATAGAATCTGTGAGAAGTTTTTGAGCGGCAGTAGTGAGACTCTACACACGTTAATAGCTCCACAAAGTCTGTTATAGCTGCTTGCTTGTTGTTGTTTTTTTCTTTTACTTGATCTCCTCCTCGACGTTCCGTAGGCATCTCATTCTTTTCCTTATAACGTTTCAAGATATTTAAAATTCTGTCCTTTTTTACTCCCAAAATATTCATAAAACTCTGTTTACAAACAGTGACAAGTAATTCATCCTTTCTTTTGACATGATACACTACCGTCATAGATTTTGGTTTGTTTTTCTCTTCACTCCTTTTTCTCATTCTTTTGGGATCAGAAGTAGTGCAGTGTTTCAGTATAAATTGGTCCTGACTAATTTTGTTTGTAGACTGATAAAACGCTTCATGGAAATAAATAATATCTCTCATAGTAAGCATTGAGGAACATTGAAATGGTTGGTATGGCGTACCAGTACGGCCACATTGAGGAAATATTGGCAGGGTTTTAGGTGCATACCTGTAAAAATATACAAAAACATGTTTAAACTATTACATTGCTTTGTCTGATCGGTCTTGCCGTTTTTGTTTGGCTAGGTCTCGTTTGGACGACGTTTTTATCTTCTTTCGAGAAGTATTACCTTCCGATGGACTAATCTTTTGGTCATTCATTGTTTTTTAACACTATTTAAAAAAAATAATAACGAAACTTAAACACCGTATCACTATCAAAACGTTTGTGAATCAACTCAACTCATCGAACAATACAGGTTATGACCATATGACCTGACTCACTCCTTCCTATTGGCTGACTATTGGCGGACATGTCGGTGTTTGAATTTAAACAATGCTAGGACTTGTCGGGCTTTGCATCTAAGCCTGATTTTCTATACTAATATCTACTGGATATTGTCGAAATTTGCAAGATAATAATACGAAATTTAATAGCGCTTTACATAACGAACAAAATGGTGTATAAAACTCAAATTTCACAAATTTGTTATTTGTCGGGTTTTGCATTTAGAGGCCTGATATATGTGTACTATCTCCTATATCGCTGACGCCCTATCTAACCAATGAGAGGAGAGCGTTTCCATCAAAGGCAGACGGAATGATATATTGTCTGTCTTTGTCATGCCCCAATGTCGCGAAAGCGCTTGCGCGAATCGTAAATTTTAAAGAGTTTCATGTGTTTCGCGCGTATTTTATGCAGCTTTAAAATGCAATTATTGTAGATGGTTTACTTTAACTATAAATGATCATTGATGCATCAAATAAATTAGAATATAGGGTACTTTTGTGTGAAATTGCGGTTGAATATTGCTTTAAATATCAACTTTATCTAGGTTGTTCATTAAACATATTCTGTAAAATTAAATTAATACATACATAGTAATTATTAAATATGTGTACCAAAATATAGTTATTAATTTTAACAAAGCTACTTTTAACAAATTTTCTTCACTTTTTTAACAAATAATAATTACATTTTAAATTGCTTAGTCTTAAAATATGTTAATAATTATGTTATTATACACATGAAACCTATAATATACATAACTAAATATTTAGATTTTAGGTTATATTCATGTCAAACATTTATTTGGTGATTTATGAACATCAAGGTCATCAGCTGCTATTAATTTTTTAATATTATACTACCGTCCAATAAGATAATAGCATACTCACCACATGCTCACACATGCCTCTTGAGTAGAAGGGGCATCACAGAGACAGATATATATATATACAGTATATATCTGCACTCTAGTCTTGACACTCTTGCTGCCATAGTCAGCGATATAGGAGATAGTATATATACAGTGCGCGGTAGAATTATGGAACATAATCAATAAATTGATAACAAATTTTTTTTGCAAAAATGGCGAAACAGGTTAATTTTGGTTAATCATAACACACATTATGACACCATATTCACTTCGTGATGGTCATTTTTTTTACAAAATCTGAAAGGATATTTTTTTCTGCGACCAACGATGTAAATATCGATATGGGTTACATAAGGAAAATTTTGAGAAAATTAGCTTTAAAGGAACAAATTTTATTTTTTTAACGTAAAAATAGCATTACCCATGGGTAACCGTGGAAACGCTTTGTTTAGTTTTAATAATATCTATTCAAAAACTTCAAAATTATTTTCGTTAGTGTTTAATTGAATTGAAACAATTTCTATAGCAATTAATTCCTGTATTTTTGCATTGTTTTCTGTTTTGTAAATTGTTTGTATTTTTTTTCTGTTTTATGTTGTTTAGTTTTGTATTAGTTATTTTGCGTTATATTCTGATTGAGATTGTTATTTTTTGCCGTGTTCTGTGTTCATTAGGCCAGGTTTGTTCAATATTTATTACTGTTTTTATAATAATTATGGCTCACTTAAGTGAAACCCAACGCATAAAAATTTTTATTCTTATTGGATGTGGAGATAAAACCCGAACACAACCAGAGGTATGCAATTTGTTTAATGCAAACTACCCTGACAGAGTTATTAGTAGATCATCAACAGTTAGCAAAATTGAGAAGAAATTTAGAGAAACTGGACATTTTTAGCACGATGCACATGCTGGACGTCCTAAAATCGACGAAAACGTGAAAGTTAATATTTTGTTAGCTGTTGAAGATGATCCCCGTAGTAATTCGAGACAAATTGCAGCGGATCATCAAGTTCCTCAACGATTTGTACTACCTGTGCTACGAGCAGAGAGGTACCATCCCTACAAAGTGCAGTTATTGCAAGAACACAATGAAGATGACACAGATCGCCGCATGGAATTCTGTGAAATTATGCAGAATCGATGTGACCGTAATCCACTCTTTATTTACAACGTTTTATTTTCGGATGAAGCAACATTTTGCCTTTGCACAGTAAACCGACAAAATTGAAGATACTGGAGTAACGAAAATCCTCATTCGATAAGGAGGTACAGTCGTGTTCTCGGGAAATGCACACTCAAGGTCCAGCGCTGTTGTAAGCTGCGACATGCCGCTGGCTAAACGGGCTGAGCCGAGCGCATACGAAGCTCGTCGAAGTTAGGCAGGGATATAAACGGGAAATCGTTGCGGTGAAGAGACTGGGATAGAAAGGTTGGGGAGAGAGTGAATGATAAAGGATGGAAGGAGATGTGAAGAGTGAGTGGTGCATGGAGAAAGGAAGTATTGATGGCGAGCGAGAATGAAGAGGAGAGGTTCAAAAACAAGGATTCAATAGGCGACTTTTTCCAGAAATACTTCCCGGAGGATACGCTGATACAAGGGAAAATAAGGCACGGATGAACGTTCAATTCAACCCAACCCAACATTAGCATTCGATCAACGTCAAGTTATGCGTTGATTAACATCAAATTTAGGATTTATAAGATCCTATTAGACCCTATACGATTTAAACACTGATATTATGGTAATTATTTGATTACTAAACGATTAATTTGAAATTAAATTAATTAGAAAACATTAATTAAAAATCCGACGCTTTTGGTCAATTAACTTTCGATTAAATTAATCTAATAAGATACACACTGTTGAAGTTAACGTAAAGGTAATCCAGCTTTATAAAATTTTATTTTAATTAAAGTAAAACTATTTATCGAAGAATGTTAATTTAAAGTTTTGCGGAAGCAATTTTTGATGTCGCGATCATATCTCACCATTATAATTCAATTAACGTCAGGTTAAGCGTTGATTAACAATCGATTTAAGTTTTATAATTTCTACATGGAATAATATCTATCAATATCTAAATAATATCTAAATATCTCATCAACATCTTTAGTTTAGGTTACCTTTCGGTTTAAATGATTAAGGTACATATCATTAAAGTCTTATAAAACTCAATTTTGATTTAACAATGCCAAAATAAGTTTAACACGCGGGTAATGTCTTCCTAAACAATCAAGTCATCGAACCTTTTAATCCTATTCAAAACTCGCTCTTAAAAGAACATCATTCAAGAAAATTTTTCTTTGTATTAATCAAGCAATTCTGTTCTGCAGTCGCAACGGATATAAAATAAGTCATGATAGTTTGTTTACAAAGGATTGCGCTAATTTTAAATTGCAGACTGACAGTCCACGCGCGTGTATTGAAAGATTAAATAATTAAAAATTGTATTTTGAATAATTTTTTTTTGTTAATTTTAGAAACTTGAAAGTAGAGTAGCTAGCGATGAAGATTTAAAACTTGCGGATACTTTACGTTATTATATGAGGGATAGTCACGCAGCTAAAGAACTTTTGGTGCGTCGATTAAGGTGTTTGGCGGCTTATGAAGCTGCTAATAGGACTTTGGAGAAAGCTAGGCACAAAAATAAGGATATTCATGCGGTGAGTTTAACTTCATTTCTCTTATTATTTGTTTGAATGAATGAAATAAAGAATAAAACTGTTTAGTGAATCTTTTTGTGTTTAAATGCTGCTTTTAAATGCTTTTGTTGAAAGGCACCGGAAGTGCAAGAGGTAAGAAAGTCCTTAATCCTTAATTTTTTCCTAAATATTCCTATAACTCAAAGAGATTTTATTAAATAATTTTTAAATTGGACGATTTTTTCGAAGGCTGAACAAGCTCAATCCGACGCCTGCGAACATTTCGAAGCAATTTCAGCCCAAGCTAAAGAAGAACTCTTAGATTTTAAAACAAGAAGATTACACGCTTTTAGAAAAAGGTTTGATTAAGATAAAAATAATAATTTTTTTTGTAAAATTTTAATTCGTTATAGTTTAATTGAGTTGGCTGAATTAGAAGTTAAACATGCAAGAGCACAACAAGATCTCTTAAGGAAGTCGTTACAAAGTTTAGAAGAGCTTTAATCTCATGTTAAAAATCAAAAAAATGATTAAATCATTAAAGATGAAGTTGTTTTCAATCACAGTATAAAAAAAATATTAAAAGAAAACTGGAAATCATACGAACAATTTCTGTAAAAGAAAATGGTTTAGTTATAAATAAATAAATAATAATAAAAGAAGAAAACGGAGCTGAGAGTGAAAAAAAAAAAGTAAAATAGATTAAGAAAAAGAAGGAGAATTTTTTTACTTTGTTTAGTTTTTATTTAAGATCTTTATCTCATTTTTTTTAAGATAGGCATTCCAACACTTCATTTCTAATTATTATTATTATTATTAAATTGTTTCTATTTGTGGTTTATAAAAATGTTTTGGGAATGTGATTTATATTTTTGTGTTATTATTTTGAAATCTTAATATCCTATTAGTTAATATGATTTTTTTATTGATTAAAAAATTTGTATCTGAATCGAAAAATTATTATTGTATTATCATGGTTTATTATTATTATATTTTATGAGAAGTCTATATGAATATAATTGAATAATTATTATTGTATTATTGTACTATATGATGTAAAATGTATGTTGTTTATATTTGAATATAAAAAAATATATTGAACTTTTCAAATAAAAAGAAGATTTCATTATAAATTATCACTATAACATTTAAACTGACAATTAGTCAGACATTCAAGGAATAGATCTGCTAACGATGACGATAATCGTGTGATCCCCAAGTACATGGCGTACAACGGATGCACATTGTGTAGCAGACGAGAGTTTAGACGTTGTGACTCATTCATGGAGGTGACCCTTCGCCATGCTTCTATCTTGTTCTGAACTTGTTTCTGAAGAAGGTTGCAACATGGCATCCGAAACGTCAAACACTTTTTCAAAAGACGCACAGCGTAATCTAGGTCTAGTGATAATGCCACTATTACTTTAGTTAGATTTGAATATTTTTTATGTGTCTTCTGCCCGTAGTATTAAGTCTTCAGCAAGCAATATTTGTCTTCTGCCCGTGGTATTAAGTCTTCTACAAGCATTCTTTGTCTTCTGTTCCTTGTATTAAGTCTTCTACAAGCAGTATTTGTTTTCTGGCTGTAGTATTAAGTTTTCTACAAGCAGTATTCAGCCTTCTGTCCGTACTATTAAGTGTTTAGCAAGCAGTGTTTGTCTTCTGCCCGTAGTATTAAGTCTTTTGTAAGCATTATTTGAAAAGCAAGAAAAAGAACGGAGAAGTATTACCGAATGACGAGGATATTCCAGAAATGAATAGTCAAGTTGAACTGAATATATACCATAGGCTAAATCAGATACTGTAAATCCATGATCTTTTGAAGACATCCAAAAAATGACTGCTAGCTTTTACTGACTGTCCAACCATTTATACTGTTCAGGTAATACTGTTGACGATCCCTGCTAAGGTTCAAACCATACTGTGTATCCTGTTATGGGAATACCATCCACAATTTGTAACCCTATCTTATGAGTTCAGCGTAACTGTTAGTGTGTGTATTTATAAGATATATTACCATAACATTTCACCAAACCTGGTTAGAATGATAACTAAAACAATGAGTAGCACAACAAGTAGAAGGAAAATTGATGTGCACATCTGAGAAATAGATAAATTTGAAGGCCTGAAACAAGGTAATGTGCTCATATCTTTAACTTGGCCCTGGAAAGTGTAATAGGAAAGAGCAGCCTGGACACATAATCAATGTTATTAAACCGGTAAAAACTAATCATAGAGTATGCAGATGACATACTCTATGACATATTAGCATAGATTATAGATTATTAGCATAATATTATAATATAACATATTAGCAAACAAGGTAATGGATATAGATGAGTGCCTTCAGGAAACTGGAAAGCGCAGCTGACTCCTAATGCATAGCAGGCAACCACGAAATTGGATAGGATGAAACATCACAACTGAAATACTTCCCGCAGAATAGGTCGGAGGATACGGTGATAACAAGGGATGATGGAGTAATACCGGATGAATGGATAGTGGAGAATATTAGGGATAAAGAGTTGGCGGGAATTATATCAAGCTTAGGCGAGAGAAAGGCGATTTGGTGCGATGGAATCAAGGCAATCGTGGTTGAAAAGTTATATATATATTATTAATGGAGAGGTGTTATTGAGAGATGTGGGAGGGAGTGTTCCCGAAGGAGTGGAAGAAATACAGAGTTGTGTGGCAACCGAAATCAATGGGCAGAGTCAGATCGATTTGTCTGGCTTCCGGCATAGGAATGGTTTTGGAATGGATGATAGTGGAGACAGTGTTATCGTTCATGGAGAAAGAGGGACAGTATGGATTCAGCAGAGGACGGAGAACGGTACAAGCATTAGATGAGATAATAAATAAGGTGAGGGAAGGAAAGAGGTACGGAAGATATGGTGTTGCGAAGAATGTGCCGAGGAGTGTAAGTTGTGTTATTTTAGAGAGAAGTTGAAAGGGTTGTTTTATGGTCTGAAGAAAGTGAAGGGGTGGTGCTTAGGATGGGCTCCGGCTAGGTAAAAATGATCACCTCACTAAAATACTTAGGTGTTTTCATCGATTCAGGTTTTTTGTTCGTAGAGCATGTGAGAAGTGGCTGAAGTTAAAGGGAGAAAAAAAAAATTAATGTCTGTTGAAAATATGTTATGTAAACGTAGAGTGGATACGGCGACAGTAATGGATGGCCCTCCTGGCTAATACAGAAATAAACGAATACAACTTTGAAGTGGAACAAGAGTTCACATAGCTAGGATCTAACACATTTCATCACAACGACAAAGCAAAGGAGCTAATTAAGAGAATAAATGCAGCAAATAGGGCATATTACGCTACACTACCCATACTAAAATCAAATCTAGAGTCATTCTCAGACTAACCAAAATTAGAGTGTATAAAACCACAATCCGTACAATACTAACGTGTGAAGAAGAAAACGTGGACACTTACACAAAAATACCCAGAGAGGCTGGATACATAAGAGAGGATAATCTTAAGAAAAATTATGGGACCAATTAGGGATTGTATCAACTAAATCAGAAAACACGAGTCTCAGAATATATAAAGCTTAAGTGGTTAACATGGGCAGGGCATATTCTAAGGATGGCGGATGGAAGAGTACCAAAAACACTACAAGGATAGCCAGGAAGTAGGAGACCGGTTGGAAAACCTAGAACACGATGGGGTTATCAGTATGGAGGTCAGAAGACTAAAACTTGTAATTTAACTTGAAATTCGGTTTACTACTGTGTTTAGGAGAGTTCCTTTTGCATTTTTTTTTGGGTGGATAGTCTGGTATCCGTAGAGAACTTGAGATGAGTTTGTCGCGTGGAGTGTGCTTTTGATAGCAGCAAGATGTCAATTTTGTTGCGGTTTAGGAAAGTTCCAGATTGCCATTGCTACTCATTCATTCTGTTCCATCACCTTGCGCATCATTTGCATCCATATGTAGTGTCGCTGGAAGCATTTTTACAAGAAAAATCCTGTGTTGGTTCTTGTTGCATTTTGGCAGATTATCCCGTCGTTTCTACAACTTATTTGCCACCAAACACGTTCGATAGTTGGCCAGATGTGGTTCTCCGCAATCAGAGCATCTCGCTGTTACATTTCTAGCCCTAGCGATCTTCTGCACCTAATGGTTTTCTGCATTTTTCACACATATAGAATATGTTAGTATATCCACATCTCTTCTTGTTTCTCACTGCAGTTTCTACTTCTTCGTATTGCTTCTATTTTTACTTTGAAATTTTGGGCGTAAATTATTCTGAAGTCTTTTTCTGTAAAATTTCACGAGAAACAGAAAAAGTTGTCAATACTTTTTAAACAAAGCTAAAATTTGAGTTCTTTTTTTTGTGATGATCTTGTATACGATGTTGTACACGTTTCAAATCAATAAATATTATTTAATAACATTTTTTAAAGCATCAAGTCCATTATTGAGTTTAAAAAATGCAAAATATCGTTAACTGCAGTTGCCATCAAATATTGAACAACGTTTCATAATCGATTTTTCTAAGTGCTGAAATGTTTTTTCCTCTAGTTACGCCATTTCAGTAGTTTAAAATGTCGAAAACTGTTGGTTTTTATCGTCTAGAAAAATGTCATAATTGGCCCACTGGCAAACGATTTTGAGAATTTCATTTAATAATTTTGATGAGTATAAATATAGTTTGGGTATTTTATCCAACAATGAGAGATGTAAAAAAAGGCTTGTGTTAATTCTTAACAAAAATAGTAATTTTTATTTTTAGATTATAAAAAGAACTTTGCAAATTGCTTTGCAGAGAACCAACCAGCCATAGAGTCACGTCCAACACCTTCCATAGTTTTAACATCTGTGTTTTAAACCTGCCTATCAGAACCTGTTTATATTCCCCTATACCGCGAACTCCAAACCCAACCTCTCTTCTTGGTAGTGATCTCCGTCCTTATGTATGTCTCCTTGTTGCACTATCCCTCACTGCTACCTGTTCACCAGCATTATCTTTTGTCAAATCCTAATGTTGGCAAGCTCCCTTTCTCTGGTCCATCTCCAGCAATGGCGTCATAAAACACGCACTTTTCAGCTTCTACTCTCTTGTGGCTGTATAAATAAGCCTTAAAACAACCATGACCCGAGATAAACTGGCTCAAATGTTAGTTGGTTTTAACCCACTTTCTATTGTGACATGATTCGATGTCCGGTAAGATCTTCTTGGTCCATTTTCCCTTCCCTGTGTCTCTCTTCCACCAACTTCTCCACTCTTCCGTACTCCTCCGTTTCCTCCTTGGAGCTTCCCCGATAGACCAACATAACTCAACCCAACGAGAATGAAACCAACAAACTATTTTGGTTGGTTGGGTTGGGTAGCCAGGTTGTTAACCAACCCAAGCCAACCAAACGACTTTAGTTGTTTGGATTGGGTTGCTTAACAAGGTTATCCAGACTATTAAGTAACCCAACCAGTTAATGTAGTTAGTTGGGTTGACAATCTGGTTAATAGATTAAATACCATCTTTTAACCAGTTGTTAAGCAATTCAATCTAACCCAAAAAACTGGGTAAACCGAATGAGGAAAGCAGTTTGTCGGGTTAGTTTCCGCTGGATTAGGTTGGGTTGGATAACAACCTAGTTAAAAGATCAAATCACATCTTTTATTCAGGTAGGTTGTTGGATTGGGTTGGTTAACAAGGTTATCCAGGTTGTTAACCAACCCAGCCCTACCAAATTACTTTGGTTTGTTAGGTTGGGTTAGTTAACACGGTAATATAGGTTGTTAGCCAACCAAACTACTTTGTTGGGTTCACACTTTCATTACTCGTAACCATTTGCTATTCTGACCTCTCTTCTTCATCCTGATAATCATATATGATATATTCGTCCCCCAATTCCTACCACTTTCAATCATCGTATCCACATAGTCTTCGGAGGTCAGGTTCTCCCTATCTTACTTTCTACTTCCAATCGATAATCTTTTTATCCGTCGCATCTGAAGGATGTAAATTCCACATCGTCATTTTCTCTGCAATATCAATACATGATGATATCTAAAACATCCTTGTTCTGTGGTAAAGCTTGTTTCACTACTTTCACACTTTACCAACAAATCTGGTACATTTTTGTCCATCTCGTTTTTTCTTTTTTGCTCCCCTCTGCCTCACCTTGCTTCAAACCGACTCTTTTCTTGATATATAAATCTAATCCTCAAGTAGCTCCAGAACTTCATTCGATGTGATGCTCTCGTTAGTTATTCAACATTCTGTTTAACATTTATAGCATCTCTCCAACTTTTGCACTCATACCTGTTCCCCTATCATTTTGCGCTTTTCTATGCAGAGTCCGTACGTCGATCCCATGACTCTTTGCATTGCCCTTGTTGTTTTTTGACCTTTTTATACGACGTATCTTATATGTTCTCACCATCTTACGTCATTCATGAGTATTAATCCAGATATTTAATCGCTTGTCTTGTTCTTATGCTGCACTCTCCAAATTGCTGTTCTATTTTCTTGTTTGTCCTTCTGCTCTTTAATAGTACCCATTAGGTTTTTTTCTGGGCCAGTTCTAATCTTATATCTTTCATTATATATGTTATATGCTCCAACGTCCGATGTGCCATTTCTTTGATTTCTTCGTGTTCACATCCCGTTATGAGGGTTACGACCTATCAGATAAGTAATCTTTTATTACGTCTGTCAATCCCTCCGTTATCTTCTTGTGTTCTTAACGTTGATTGTAACTAACAGATAAATAAAAAAACGTCACTTTTCAGCTCATTAAACAGACTTTTCCATGCTTTACTTGCTTCCTTATCTTCTTCGCCTCCTTATTCCATCAGTATATCTGTAGAACTTTTTTGAGTCGGTTAGTGTTTCTGGAATCATAATACGCGTTTTCAGGCAGTTAGTTAACTTAGGCACTTGATTAACTAAGTTTTCTTTTCTTCTCCATCTGCTCTTCATTACGTTGGGTTTCGTCTTGTAGTTTAGACTAACGCTGAAATAGATATTTAGGTGGTTGCTGAGATTTTCCTCCTCCTCTTCCACTTTCTAATTCTCAAAAGTCGCTATCTGTGTGCTTTTACGTACTGTCAAGTCGATTATGGACTCTTGCCTTTCTCTGCTTCAGGTGGGCCTATTTCCCTTATTCACCGCAACCAAGTCTCGCATTGCCCCGTGCGTGGAGTTGCAATCTCCAGCCATTATGAGCTCTCTCGCCTTATACCTATCTAGGTGTCAAGTAGCATCCGAACCAGATCCCTACGTATCTTGCTAGTACTAAATACCTCTTTCATTCTTCCCACTTATTCACTTTGATGTCTTGATTCCGTATTATTATGGCCTCAATCTTTTTCCTATTTGGTTCCATGAGGTTCATTGGTTCTGTGGATCTGATTGCGTTGAGTTGCAATATTTTGATCGGCTCGTTCAGAGAACATGGTTCTGTCGAGCTTTGTCCCGCAAGATTACATTCCTTTTTTTTTCTTTTCTTCTTTCTGGTGACCTCGAATTTCTTGACTTCACTCTGCCTTTCTGCCATCTTGTTCTTCTTGTTTATTATTATTTTCCTCCAATATTTCTTCGTCTATTTCTTTTTGCTCCTGTTTTCGTGTTTCCTCCAAAACACCCTCTCTCTCCTCCGTTAGGTCTGCTTCCTGCATCACTTTGTCCTATGTCTTTTTCGATTCCTGTGTTATGGCTTTAACCTTGTTAACCAACCCACCCTAGCAGGAATCAACCCATACCTTTTATCAATGTTGTTAAGACATAGCGGAAACCAACAAAGAGTTTAAATTTACCACAACCATTATTATAGGTGTTATGCACTTCAATACAAACCTCACTTTTGTGTATTAACGAATACTTTTAAGGTATTTATTGTTAAATGAATCAAAATAAATTGAGTGCATTAATTTTTTTTGTTTTTGTATCCTTGGTCAATACCACAATTGTTAATAAATCTTATTTTTTTGTGCAAAATGCTAGTTTCATCAATGCTGAAATATTGTTTTTGGTAGTACGTTCAGAAATTATTATAGAAAAGTCTTGGATGATGTAATTTTGTTTCTTTTGATTTGCATTCCGATCGTCGCCAAATTCCACAGTTAAAGTTTGCGTATCTAAAGATAGTTAGGTTTCTGGTTGTTGGGTGGCCGAATAGCACCGGCTATCGATTTCATTTCACCTCGACTTTAGCCAAATCGAAAACGAAGTCTCTCTTAAGAGCAAAACGCCAGCCATCGTACGGTCGGCAGTTAAACTCCGCGGGTTTGACCTGCACGGAGCCGGCAGAAATTCCACAAGCGGCAGTGGAAAATTACCGGAGCGCGAGATCTAGTGGAGAAGGGAAAAGAAACGTAAGGGGATATGAACCGAACAGACACACACACACACAAACAGCAGCAGACATACGTGTTTCGCTTTGGTATTTATAGCTACAACCGACGAACGACGGCAAACTTGGGACCCGCCCGGTCGTTTCTTCGTTCGTTCGGTGCGGTTGTTTAAAAATGGGTACCCATTGGCCCCATTGGCTTTTCGCGGCAACAAGCAGTCATTGACATCTGTCGGCCGAAGCCTCGGAATCGAACCCCAACGAAAGAATGTACCGAATGCTATCGCCTCCTTCTGGCGTTAAGAGGGAGGCAAAAAATATTTTCGTCTGCGGTCGGAAGGATGGCGCACGACGGCGGCGAATGATTTCGACATGAATACGAGAAGAAGATGAAAATCGAGAACGAACGTGATCGCGCCAAACTGCTTTAATAAACGAGAAAGCGAACCATGTTGTCGGGATGAGATTAAAGAATCCGGCCGACAGATGCGTTATGTAACTCGTGAAATATGGATTTTTCATGATATTTAGCTTTTTTTATATCAATTTTATGTTTGGGGCGGACAAAAATTATGACTTTTATTGGTTTTATTATGGTTGAAGATGAGTTTAAATCATTTGTTTAAAAATAAATGTTCCAACTTTAAATTATGATTCAATTATGTTCAGACACCGAAACGTGGGCTATTTAACAAAGTATTCACAACACGAGACAATTTGAAGCCACAACCTCGAAGACTATCAATTAATGTTTTGTTATATTACTTCTACATTCTGCAATCAAACAGAATTCCACCAGACCTTGACCCTTGACGTTGGCTACAAAACCATCATTCGCAATTTTCTGAAAACTTTTTCAGGATCTAGAGGAACAATACCGGTTAGTGGAGTTTTTTGGATGACAAGCAATAGCTTTGCGCTTTTTCTACATCCTTCTAAGAGAGTGTCTGTGAAATGTGATGAGAAATTATCTCTTATCAACACCTCATAACTAAGTAAATATTTAACGTGTGGCAAATAATAACTCTGGAACCTATCTGTGAATATTTTACACCTTGGTCCAGAAAACCCAAGATTTCATACCCCAATACATCAACAGAAAAATAATACAACCAAATGTTCTCTCACCTGGTTGAGCACAATTATAATAATCCCTAACCCACCATTATTCTGTACCATAGGGTAGCTCTTCGTTGAGTAATACCGTTCAAGACTATCCATTCAGAAATCAATGCAAAGGGAGGAAATGCAGTGGTAATCCGACTTTCAAGTTACACTCATAGTTGGAACATAACTGATTCCAGACCACCAGTTTGGATTACACAGTAAACATTTTTCAAGTTAGTAGCTTACGCTATTGACAAGTTTTGGCTAGCTCAATATAACCAACTGTCGGAATTCTACCTAACTGGACTCATCTAAAGACANGAAAACTGGGTATTGATGAATCTGTAGTTGAGTTCAAAGGTAGACTAAGCTTCAAGCAATATATCCCTAGCAAACGCCATACGTTTGGTAAAAAACTTTTTTTGTAGTGTTGTTCCGAAACGGGCTATGTTTTGGATTTCATTGTGTACTGTGGCAAAAGCACAGATATCTACGAAATTCCCGATTTAGGAATATCTGGAAGTGTGGTTACAACGCTTTTGGAACCATATATAGGAAAAGGCCATAAATTATACGTTGACAACTGGTACACTAGTCCAATATTATTTGACACACTCCACCAACAAAAAACCAATGCTTGTGGTACAGTAAAAAAGAACAGGAACGGAATGCCAACATTTCGAAAGAAGAAAATAAAAAAAGGCGAAACTGAGAGCCAAGAAAAGAACTGAAAGACAAGCGGGAAGTACTAATGCTGACGACAATGTATGAGGACACTATGGTTGATACGGGAAAAGTTAATAGGATCACGAACCAGAAACAGAGAAAACCATCTTGTATTGTCGATTATAACCAAAACATGGGGCTGGTTGACAAATCAGACATGATGCCGATCAAACTAAAGAGCATGAGAAAAAGTGTTAAGTGGTACAAAAACTAGCATTCCATTTCTTTGGCACTATGTTGCTAAATGCTCATGTGTTATATCTTACGAAAACTGGAAAGAAACCTTCTTGGCTGATTTCCACTCAGCAATAATAAGACAAATGATACACCAATTTCATGCATCAACAAATAATCCGATACGGTTGACCGCTCGTCATTTTCCAACAATGGTACCGGCCACAGAAAAAAAGAAATATGCTTGCCGTGTTTTTGTAGTATGTTCGCAAAGAACTACAAAAACAAGGCGTCGAAAGGAGACTCGAAAGGAAGATTGCAACGTCGGATTAGTGTAGTGCCTTGCTTTCAGGAATATCACAAAATGTTAAATTTTTAGGTTTTAGGTTCTGAAATAGTTTAGTATAATCTTAATAAAAAGTATTATAATAGGTTGATTTCATTTTTCTTTATTCAAAAATTCGGCCCAATCAGGTGTGTTTATAGAATTAATACTAGCCATCCAATGGGTTAAGAGTATTTGATTGTTTGACACGAATTTGCTTCCTCTTCCATCCATAACAAGTCATTGTCTGAAGTTGTTGGTATTCCTGATCNAGTTACACTCATAGTTGGAACATAACTGATTCCAGACCACCAGTTTGGATTACACAGTAAACATTTTTCAAGTTAGTAGCTTACGCTATTGACAAGTTTTGGCTAGCTCAATATAACCAACTGTCGGAATTCTACCTAACTGGACTCATCTAAAGACATCAGTGTTCTACCTGAACTTCATATATATGTGACTTGTCCAAACACGACGACGTAACCTACTTGCTACTGGATTAACAGTACATGAAGCAAATAGTAAGCTATAGAAAACTTGCAGTAGGCACGAAAGTGGCAAATCACTCAATGAGTCCTTCCATGTAAATTTCACGTATTGTAAAATGGTGGAAACGCCTCCAATGTAGGAATGAGTGAATACAAAGCTCAAATGGAAGGAAAATGTGAAGAAAAATCGAGAGAACTCGACTTCATAATACGAGAACTTAAAATAAATTATTTGTGTATAATTAGGTCCTTAAACTGATCTGGGTTTAAGATCTGGGAAGTGATAGCAACACCAAGAATATCCAGATGTGGCAAAATAAGGTGTTCCTGATGATCGTAGATGCTCTGTGGTATGTGCGAAATAAAGACTTAAACACTTACTAAAGACTTAAAAACATAGAGATATAAATATTTGAAGGTTCTTTTCGTTAAACAGGAAGTTAAACGGATGAGCTAGAAGCACGAAGATCATAACCGTTCCTGAATATTTGATAACGCTAACCTGTGATTGGACATGGACAAACTCAATACCCATTGTTTGATGGATGTGCATTAAGGACTAAAAAAGAATATCTAACACTGCTTGCATGTGTACTAGGTTTATATCACTTTCACTATACCTGTTGAAATGGCTTCACTCTTTTCAATCTTCAAAGCCACGGTTATCTAGGAGCTGGAAAGCTTTCACGTTGGTGTGCTGGTGCAGCCTCTGTTTGTTTGTCCGGGCATAATCCTTGATAACGTTGTCGACAGTTCCACTTTTAGATCCTTGAGCAGATTGTCATTCAGAAACATTTGCACGGTATTTCGTTTGCTTTGACTGGTACAACCTCAGAGTTGAATATCATAAGTCCATTTATTATACACTGAAAAAGCTGAATATCTGCCCAATTACCAGTATTTTTTTTTGTGCTTAAGTCTGAGTTCTTCATATTTTTCTTGATATGTTGTTTCCAAATGGTTCTAAATGTAAGCAACTCTGTTGTGCATATGAGGTAAAGAGCAAGTTCTAATACACTACTCTGTGGCACTTTTGATGGACTTTTCTCAAACCTGAGTAGCCATCATTGTGTTTGATCCTGAAATAGCAGTAAGATAAATAGAATTTTAAGATTTTTGAATGTTGGGCAGGAAGAAGTATCCCAAACTTTTGGTCCAACCCCTTATGTTTTACTTACACCGTATCCAGAACTATCGCTATATTGATGTCTAGTGACTTTTCAATGGTATCAGTAATTCTGTGGATCTGATCAATCAGTATCCTGTTCAATGATATCCAGCATCGTTCCTTGGCTTAAGTTGACATATTTGTTCTAGATAGTCTCCGAATCTAAAGTCTTTCGTTCATTACATCTGACCCAGCTACCATCTTCATTTCTGATCGGAGCTATTTGCATGAGAAGTCTTCTAAATTTTTTGGCGAATATTCGGTGCTGGAGTTATCATTTTTAACTATCATTTCATCCTCGCCCTTATTCTTTTTAATATCAGATGTAGGATTTCTTTAGGGTAGTTGTTGTCTTTTAGATTTCTCCTCATATCTGGGATATTTTGCCATCTATAACCATATATGAATCATTCTCATCCTTATTGGATATCTTTGATCAGCCCATCTCAGAATAAAATTGTTCTTCTGTCTACAGTAGTTTCTCTGCTAGATTAACTCTTTCTTCTAACGTTATTTTGAAGCTTTCCCAATCAGTTCTTTTTTGTTGAGCAGACTTCACTTACAATTAGAGCTAATACAATCAGTGTGTGATCCGAGTTTAATTCAAAGTTGTCTTCGATTTGCGTGTAATTGCTTGACACTTTTTTACTGATGTAGAAATCTATCATGTATGGGATCATATTTGTGGTGATCATCTTTCTTGAATTTGTAATTTAGCATGATAGGAGATTTCTCTTTTTTAATTGTATCTTCTATGTGGTTTTTAGGAGCACCTTTTATAGGCGTGCTATCAGATGTAGTATTCTTGCGTTTCTTACAATGTTTAAATCTAGTCCACTCCATTTCTCTGGAAAGTTCTTCCTCATCCGTGTGGGCATTCCTATCAAAGTACCAGAGAGGTTGCTCTTGTTGTGTGTTTCAATCAAATATGATTTTTGAAATTCAATTAATCAATGTCATATTAGTAAGTCATGTTAAATTTAACTGACATCAAAATCCATTTAATTATCCTCATTTTTGGTGTGATTATCGGAATCGTTTCAATTTTATTTTACATTAACCAAACGAATCAAATCGATTGTTCTTCAAAAATTAACCATCTTGGGCTCAATCGAAATGGATCAAATCAATCTGTGAATGATCGTTTAAAAAATCAAATGAAAATTTTATGTTGGGTGATGACTTGCCCTCAGAATCATTATTTAAAAGCATTCCACGTGAAACAAACTTGGGGGAAACGATGTGATGTTTTATTATTTATGAGCTCAAAAAAAGGTATTTCAATAAAATTTTTTAACAAAAAAATGTTTGATTATGTTGGTTTAGACGAAAGCTTACCAGCAATTGGGTTAGAAGTTAAAGAAGGTAGAGAACATCTTTGGGAAAAATCCCGAGAAGCTTTTAAGTATTTATACAAATATTACTTAAATGATATTGATTGGTTCATCAAAGCTGACGATGACACGTTTGTTTATAAAAAAAATCGATTCAAATTAATATTTTATTTATTAATTTACTTTTTTAGTTATGTTATCATTGAAAATTTAAGATTATTACTTCGCCAATACGATCCTAAAAAACCGTATTTCTTAGGAAGTCTTATCCAACAAAAAAGAGTTGACCTCGCAGAATCAAATTTAAAATATATGTATGGCGGTTCTGGTTATGTTTTAAGCAAAGAAACCCTTCGGAAATACATCGAAGAATCTTTAAACGATCCAAATCTTTGTTTTAACCCGGATGTTGAAAAAAACGAAGATATGTACATTGGAAAATGCTTGGAAAATGTTGGGGTTAAAATGGTGTATACTCACGATGATTTTGGAAGGGAAAGATTTTTGCATAATCATTTAATTAATATTTTTAAAGAGTGGGGTGTAAATAAATTAATTTTTATTAATAATCGGGGGACTGGAAAGTAATATCCGATTTTTACTAGCTCTGCTTACTTTATCAATCACATCTTATTGGGTGTCAACTTAGCTCAGCTGTACTTCGTGGCGATTCATTCAGAGAGAGTCACTTCCTTTTGCGTTTTGAATTATCATACAGGAATTATTTTTCATTTGCAGTGATTAAGCGATCAAAAAATCATTCTTATTGTGCTGTTGGAGCAATAAGTTGCTTGTCATTGATCAGTTAGCTTTGTTATCTTCGGACAACTTATGCAGAACCCAAATCTCCTCTTTGCTTACTTTATCTATCTGATGCAAACGATCTTGGATGGTCAACCAAGGTTGGAGTGTCCAAGATTTAGCATTTCAAGATGAGCGAATATTCCTCCAAACATACAGCAGCACTTTTTTGGGGTGTCAACTTAGCTCAGCTGTACTTCGTGGCGATTCATTCGGAAAGAGTCACTTCCTTTTGCATTTTGGATTATCATACAAGACTCATTTTTCATTTGCAGTGATTAAGTAATCAAAAATCCTTCTTATTGTGCTGCTGGAGCAATAAGTTGCTTGTCATTGATCAGTTAGCATTGTCATCTTCGGATAACTTATGCAGAACCCAAATCTCCTCTTTGCTTACTTTATCAATGTAATGCAAACGATCTTGAATTATCAACCAGGTTGGTGTGTTCAAGATTTAGCATTTCAAAATGAGTGATTATTCCTCCAAACATACAAAAGCACTTTTTTGGGGTGTCAACCTGGCCCATCTGTATTTCGTGGCGATGCATTCGGAGAGAGTCACTTCCTTTTGCGTCCTGGAATATCATACAAGACTCATTTTTCATTTGCAGTGATCCTTCTTTTTTTGATCGGTTAGCTTTGTTTTCTTCTGACAAATTATGCAGAACTCAAATCTCCTCTTTGCTTACTTTATCGATGTGATACAAATGTTCTTGGATGGTCGACCAAGGTTGGTTAACCCATTCGATGCCAAACTCCTACATATACGTTGGGCACTGTCGTGTAGGACACGAATATTTCACGAGTATTGAGAAATTTCTACTAAGTAGAGGAGAGTGCAAGTGTTGAATAGTTGAAGTGTGTTTACATCTTATTGTAATAGTTTATGAAATAAATCACTCCAGTACAAATATGGCAATGGAAACCGGAAAAGACGAGTTAGAAAATTTTATTTTGCACATTGATTCGGAAGAGGAATATTTTTCCGAATCGGAATTGGAGATAAACTTAGCCGGCGAGGAGAAAGTGTTGACTCATATAATGAAAATGTTGACCCAGAATATCAAGAATTTCAACCGAACAAGCGGCAAAGACCACTCTTCTCATGGACTTCTCACAATTTTATGCCAAGCATTCATCCTTTTGATACATCGCATTCGGGTATTCGAACTGACGATTCAAGTGAAAATTCTTCCGAAAAAGATTTCTTTTTGTGTTTTCTATAGCGTGACATTATAAACCTAATAGTACAAGGAATCGAATTCGCGACTTCAATGCTGGAATGATGTAAATGAAAACGAGGTGTATTTATTCATAACGGTGTCAATGCTGATGACAAGGATGAAGAAACTGAAAATAAGTGAATATTGGAGTCGTAATGCCCTTATACACACTCCAATATTTGCCACATTGATGTCGAGAAATCGTTATATGTGCATTTTATCGATGTTGCACATTTGCACGCCAGCCGAAGAGAACAAGGACAACAAACTTACAATAATTCAATCATTTCTCGACAATATAAGAAGAAACTGTAAAGAAACTTTTTACCCGTTTGAAAAATTGTGTATTGATGAATCTGTAGTTGAGTTCAAAGGTAGACTAAGCTTCAAGCAATATATCCCTAGCAAACGCCATACGTTTGGTAAAAAACTTTTTTTGTAGTGTTGTTCCGAAACGGGCTATGTTTTGGATTTCATTGTGTACTGTGGAAAAAGCACCGATATCCACGAAATTCCCGATTTAGGAATATCTGGAAGTGTGGTCACAACGCTTTTGGAACCATATATAGGAAAAGGTCATAAATTATACGTTGACAACTGGTACACTAGTCCAATATTATTTGACACACTTCACCAACAAAAAACTAAAGCTTGTGGTACAGTAAAAAAGAACAAGAACGGAATGCCAACATTTCGAAAGAAAAAAATAAAAAAAGGCGATACTGAGAGCTTCTGTACGGAAACTATGCTGAGTATCAAAAGGAAAGACAAGCCGGAAGTACTAATGCTGACGACAATGTATGAGGACACTATGGTTGATACGGGGAAAGTTGATAGGACCACGAACCAGAAATAGAGAAAACCATCTTGTATTGTCGATTATAACCAAAACATGGGGCTGGTTGACAAAACAGACATGATGCCGATCAAACTAAAGAGCATGAGAAAAAGTGTTAAGTAGTACAAAAAACTAGCATTCCAGTTCTTTGACACTATGTTGCTAAATGCTCATGTGTTATATCTTAGGAAAACTGAAAAGAAACCTTCTTGGCTGATTTTCACTCCGCATAGTTGGAACATAACTGATTCCAGACCACCAGTTTGGATTACGCCGTAAACATTTTTCAAGTTAGTAGCTTACGCTATTGACAAGTTTTGGCAAGCTCAATATAACCAACTGTCGGAATTCTACCTAATTCTACCAATTTCATGCATCAACAAATAATCCGATACGGTTGACCGCTCGTCATTTTCCAGCAATGGTACCAGCCACAGAAGAAAAGAAACATGCTTGCCGTGTTTTTGTAGTATGTTCGCAAAGAACTACAAAAGCAAGGCGTCGAAAAGAGACTCGGTACATGTGCGAAGATTACAACGTCGGATTATGTGTAGTGCCTTGCTTTCAGGAATATCACAAAATATTAAATTTTTAGGTTTTAGGTTCTGAAATAGTTTAGTATAATCTTAATAAAGAGTATTATAATAGTTTGATTTCATTTTTCTTTATACAAAAACTCGGCCCGATCAGGTGTGTTTATAGAATTAATACTAGGCATCCAATGGGTTAAGAGTATTTGATTGTTTGACACGAATTTGCTTCTTCTTCCATCCTTAACGAGTCATTGTCTGAAGTTGTTGGTATTCCTGATCGATACGAGTCGGAAAGATAAAAAACACCGGGCATTTATAAAAATACATACATGTTTGTTTGTATTGCGAACCTCAAAAAAAACATACAATGCCGGATATGTACCTGTTTTGGTATTTGGCTGGCAAATCACTCTAATCTTAAAATGTCTTCAACACTCTTCCCTGTCTCTTTCCTTATTCCCAGTCAAAAAAATCCATCCCTTCTGTTCTATCCATCGCAACAGTTTTCTCCTTCCTTGTGTTGTACTTTATTTTTTGACCATTGCTTCCAGTCCTCTCTCGCCGTCCACATTCACTTCTGTCTTTCCTTACTTCCCCAGCTCTCTTCCATCGGTAACGCCATCTTTTCTTTGACACCTGTTATGATTTTTCCATTCGCCCTTCCCATTTTTCCCTACTCTCTGTATACTGACAGTCCCATTCATAACCTTCTGACAACCTCTGTTTCATTTCTTTCCACTCCACTTTATCCAGCCATGTCTCCACCAGTCTAATCACATCAAACTTACTTTTAAATATTCCACAAAATACTTCTCTTTCTTACAAAACACCAGCCACGTTCTGGAACACCACTCTTACTACCTTATCTGCCTCCCTACCTCCTCCTATCCTTTTCGAAACTTCAGCATCATTACCAATACTGCGTCTTAGCTTTTTATAGGCTGCTTGCAAAACACTGATTAAGCTTTTTTTGTTAGTTTGTGTTAAGTTTGTTCAAGACTAGTAGGATGGACAGCGGGTCGCTAATTATGTGTTGGAGGTGACAGGGAGAATTCCGAGAGAACTACTTAAGTTTGGAGTGACGTTAAATGATGCTTCAGGCACCAACAGAAGATGTACAAATCCAAGGTAGTGTGTGGTCACTGTGCAGAGAAGGGGCATAATGCTGGAAGCTTCAGTGTGTATGAATTGCAAGAAAAGGAATAACCATACTCAACGTGGTCCAACTCGCGAGAGAAAACGATGTGCATGTCCTGATGGTACAGCAACCCTACAGCACCCTGAGGAAGGATGTATGCAGAACCGCAGGGAAATAGAGGTTATGGTGTTAGGTAGTGGTACCATACATTGACTAGGCTTTGTTAGGTTGAAGTATGTTTAGGGTTGAAGATATGATTGGTACAGAGAATGAGATTAGTATCACTGCTACGAGTAGAGGTATAGATTCGGACTGGAACATTCTGGACGAGATATCTCTGAATGATTACAGGATAGTTCAGTAGAAGGTGTGTTTCGATGTTAGTAAGGGTAGTGTGTTAGGGAAATCCTTTAGTTTCAGAAATGTTGATTGGGATGATTTGGCAGCCGTCAGGAGTAAAAACTCTTCCCTGTTTCTTTCCTTATTCCCGGTCAAAAAATTCCATCCCTTTTGTTCTATCCATCGCAACAGTTTTCTCACTTCCTTGTGTTGAAATTTATTTTTGACCATCGCTCCCAGTCCTCTTTCGCCGTCCACATTCATTTCTGGCTTTCCTTACTTCCCCAGCTCTCTTCCATCGGTAACGCCATCTTTTCTTTGACACCTGTTATGATTTTATCATTCGCCCTTCCCATTTTTCCCTACTCTCTGTATACTGACAGTCCCATTCATAACTTTCTGACAACCTCTGTTTAATTTCTTTCCACCCCACTTTATCCAGCCATGTCTCCACCAGTCTAATCACATCAAACTTACTTTTAAATATTCCACAAAATACTTCTCTTTCTTACAAAACACCAGCCACGTTCTGGAACACCACTCTTACTACCTTATCTGCCTCCCTACCTCCTCCTATCCTTTTCAAAACTTCACCATCATTACCAATACTGCGTCTTAGCTTTTCAATGGCTGCCGGTATTCTCCGCAGTACTTATCTCATATCGAACTAACTCCCTAAGGATCTCTCTACCACATAGTTTGTCACATTCCTGTCCCTCCTCCAAGTCTTGAAAATCACGTTCACCTCCTTTTTGAACTCCTCTCAGGTTATTCCGTTCTTATATATCTATATCCTTCCATATTTCTTCTAGCATCACCTCCTCATCCATTTCTTTTCCACATGTAGTACTAATATGAGCTGATAGATGGCAAAATCGTCATGCGCATAAACGACATTACTTTTCTGTCCCCCTACTAATATAATTTACTATTTAATTCATTTTTAGGATGTAGAATGTTGTAGTGATTATTTAATCACAATGCATTACATATCACCAAAGCAAATGTACATCATTGATTACTTTTTGTACTCATTTACTTTGCAAGGAGTTAATTTTGTGCAAGAAATTTTGGATGATAGAGGAAAATTACCTTATAAACCCGCCAGGTCTTTATTATTTTAATTAATTCAAAAAATTCCTCAAAATTTCTTTCAGAATTTTAAGCAGACTTGGTTAATTAACTGTCAAACTCAATTTGTCACCCCCAAAACAATGTTTGAAATCACCAAAATCATTTTAACATTCCTTTTTGGTTTAATAATTGGGTTTATTTTAACGCTTATTTATTTTCCCTACTTACAAAATGAAAATGAAAATTCCCCCACAAGAATAGTTCCTTCCCAATTATTATTAGAAACCGAAAATCGAATGGAATCTGATATAATCTCATCAAAAATCGGCGTTTTATGCTTGATTATAATCTTCGATTTAAATAATTATTATAAAATGGAACAAATTAAGAGTACGTGGGGGAAAAGGTGTAATTTATTAATTTTTTATGAATATGAGAGTGTTGATGAATTTTCGAAATGGAATGGATTCATTTCTGGGTTAAACCACGTTTATGATAATTATTTCGATTATTTTGAGTGGATTCTTTACACAGATTTAACGACGTAATTAATAAATAATTAAGTTAATTAATATTAATTAATGATATTTTAGATATGCAGTTCTAGAAAATATTAAATTTATGCTTCAAGATTATGACGAAAATATTCCTTATTTATTTTACTCGCAAAGTTTAGAAGATGATCAAATTGAGTTTATTTTAAGTAAAGAAGCTTTAAGGAGATTTATAAATGTTCTTATCAAAACGTTTTTTTTCCCAAAGAAAAAATAAATAATTTTCTTTTCGTTTTTAGGAACCAATTAATCAAATTACCAATAACCAAGATATTTTTAAATACTTTAAGACTTATTTAAGTGCTTTAGGGGTTAATATGAAGGATACCTACGATTACAAAATGAAAGATACATTTTTAACGATCAATTTTGTTGATAAACATATAGATAACATGATTAATTTTGATAAAGAACGAAGATTGAAATGTTTAAATGTAAATTATTGATGTAAATTAATCATAAAACACTGATTAAGCTTTTTTTTTAGATTGTAGATTGTTTTTCTAAAACACCTTTAGCGTTTATGGGTGTTTCCCAAGAAGAAATGATTATGTTGGAATTTTTGATTTATAATTTAAAAGCATTTGGTGTTTAATAGAAGAATTAATTTAGAATTTTCTTTCTATCATTGAGATTTTTTTGTCTAAATAAAAAGAATATTTTGAATCACACTGTATAAGTCCTATTGTAGACTTAACTCACGTCCTTACTGTCATCAATGTACTTCTTTTAACAGAACAAGTTATTGGCAACAAACTCGTAAAAGTAATGATTACCTTAAGTACTGCTGGAAAAGATTCCTTTTCATCGAAGTGCCATGAAGTGTTAAATTTGTTCAAGACTGGTAGGATGGACGGTAGGTGTTAGAGAAATCCCCGGAGAGAATTAGTCAAGTTTGGATTGACGTTAAATGATGCTTCAGGTAGTACTAGCAGAAGATTTGAAAGTCTAACATAGTGTGTGGTCATTGTGCAGAAAAGGGACATGACTTTAAGAACTGCAGGATAATGCAGGAAGCTTCTGTGTGTATAAATTGCAAGAACAGGAAATAACCATACTCAACGTGGTCCAAGTCGCGAGAGAAAAAGATGTGAATGTCCTGATGGTACAGGAATAGTACCTGAGGAAGGATGTATACAGAACCGAGGAAGATAGAGATTATGGTGTTAGGTAGTTGTATCATACATTGATTAGGCTTTGTTAGGTTGAGGTATGTTGAGGATGGAGAACCAAAATTCCTGTCCAGGACCGGATATTGCTAGATTAGTATCACTGCTACGAGGGGAGGTGTCGGTGGACTGGAACATTCTGGACGATATATCTCTGAGTGATCACAGGATAGATGAACAGAAGGTGTGTTTGTATGTTAGTAAGGGTAGGGGAATCGTTCAGTTTCAGAAATGTTGATTGGGGTGGCTTGGCAGCCGTCTGGAGTGAAAACTATACGAGGAAAATTGTAAGACTGGAGGTACTTTCGTGATATCTGTACAGTTGTGTAACTGTTTGAATGAAATGTGCCAGAAAAGGTAAGAAGAAAAGGTAAATCGAGAATGACAGCTAGACGGAAATTTAAGGATAATAGAAGAGGGACAGAAGCAAGTGGGAATTGGTTGAAAGAGGTCTTGATGAGCAAATGGAGGGAATACAAGCGAGAGATTGTCAGAGCAAGAAAATCGGTTGTTGAAAGATTGGGTGAAAGAGTTCGGGATAATGGTTTGGGAGAAGTTTGAAAAGCATCCAGGAATAAAGCCATCAAGGTAATGGTAGCTGGCGTGCATGAGGGTAAATTGTGTGTGACAAGGGATCTAACCATCAGGAAGCTATTCAAGAGGTACTTATCGCAAGAAGTTGAAGGCGAGGACAAGACGGTCCAGAGAAAGATTAGAAGAGAGGTGGTCAGCAGAGTGGAAGGGTATAGTTGTAACAGGAGAGATTGGGATAGGGAATATGGGAGAGGTATTGAGGGCCAAGGAAACGTGGTTTCAAGAAGAATAGATGTGGGACATTCTTCTTTGATGTTTGAAAACTAGCTCAGGCTGATATGCCTGACGTCAGGCTGGTATATAGTGCTTCTGGTGAGACTGTTGAATTTTGAGGAGAGGTATAGGAATAATTCAGGCACTAGACGGTTTGGTGAGAGGTATGAGGAGAATCAAGAAGAACGGCTGGCATGAAGTTTTGATAATGGTAGATATTGCTAACACCTTTAATATCATTGACATGCCAGAAATTTTGAGAGGATGGAATGTCCAAGGTGGTACCTAGTGTACGCGATTGAGACTTTTTGGTAGTAGAGAGTTCAGAAGTGAATTTATTCAGTATAGGGGAGCGTAATGGCTCTGACCCCCTGACCCCCCCTAATGGCTCGGGGCGGCGGTAACTCGTCATTGGCAACGAGTAAGCGGTATCGTCACCTAACGAAATCTTCTCATACCACCTCGAGCTTCCAAGTATGTACGCATACATACATATTCAGCCTAGAATGAATCGGGACTATCACAGATCGAGCCAGGACCTGTTATATGAATATGTGGAACGTAGTTTATTAACGTCAGAAGATAGAGCGTAGATATGGAATTAAGTATATGGAAAGAATGTGAGGACTAGGCTGGGAAGTGTAACGTCGAGTATGCTAATTGTTAGTTTAAGTGCGGAAATAGGTGCCATGTTGTGGTGGTGGATGTATCATTGCTCGTTATTGAGTACATGAAGTATGTTAGGGATAAAGTGCGGCTGTGCTAGGAAGATTGGTGGTAATGGCTGGGAAAGAATGAGGTATGAGTACGAGTGTTAGAAGAATGATTGTGGAATGGGTCAACCAAATCAAATTAACTTAACACATTCACCATCGGAATTGAGGAGATCCCAGGGCAGGTGACGCGGAAGACATCAAACGCCATACTTTCCATAATTCACAATTTTCATCAACCCGTCCCCTCTTTCACTCCTTCTTTCAATGATTACTTTCTCTCTACATTCAGAAAAATATTCTGGAGAGTATCTTCGCCTCCTTCACGCACACATATAAACTCGTATCTTTCAGCCTAACCATCCCATATATACATTGAATCGACCATGAACTGTCATGATACTGCAAATGAGCTGTATTCCATTTGCCGTCATATCTATTCTTCTCTTCCACTCCCTCTTCATACTTTTGGCAGTTGTTGATGTCGCTCGTCTTTCCTCCAATTCTCCTATCTCCTTTCTTTGTCCTATCTCATTTCTATAAATACTTATTATTTTGCAGACCTCTCACCTTTTCATTCTACACCCAGAACTTAACACGATCCCATCCTCGCCACATACCCAACTTTTCCTTATGTCCGCCAATTCATTCCCCATACATTTCGTTTCTCATTTACCATTTCCTTACTCACCAGGTGTCCCGGTGGAGCCTGGGCACTACATATAAAGCTTTTTAACTCTACTGTTATTTGCTGTAACTTCCCCTACTTCTGCACCGTACTAACCGTTTGTATTAATTATGTATTAGTGTCAGAATCACCACATGCTAGAATTAATTACTTCTGTAATAATTTGTGATCTTATGGTTTTCTATGTTTTATTGAAAAGACTTTAATTAATTTTAAACCATTTTATTTATAAGTAACTTAACAAATATCGATAAGTTCTTAACGATAGTCTACGATTGACTGTCTATATAGAACTAATTCTAGTTGATAGGAAACGAGTAGTTCATTGACACTTGTGTCGTCAGCATATTGGAATTCAATGTGATGTTTTCGACTCTTCAGTGAACTACACGTTTTCAATATTATGCAAAAATAAAATAATAAAAATTCCTTAAAACTGAACTAAATTAAACTATTAACTATATCCATTACACTTTATATCTAGTTTGTACTGAGAATTTTATTTATTTAGGACCTTTCTAAATACATCCATAACGCCGAACATGTAAATGCCATAACATGTAATTCCAAGTATGAAATAATATATAGGGTGTAGAAAATCGTTAAATCTGGAAAACATTGCAAGTGTCAAAAGTAAATTAGACATTTCCAGACTTTTAAACATTTCATTGGACATGCCGCATTATTTGTGAAAGTGAAAGTAACAACATTTGAATGACAAGCTGCTGAAAACTCAATGATCGCTGATCCAGACTTAGTTCATAGTTTATACTACTACGAAAAAGTCTACTTTTAACGAATTGTTTGCTTTTGCGTCTGTCTCGGAGCATATTGCAGCGGGCCATTTGTTAAATATCAAATCTGGCAGTGTGGGATATGATGAACTCTAGGTTGTGATGATACATTACTGTTGTCCTTTCATTATTCTTTGCGTCACACATATTTTTAATATTTGCTTATCGAGGTCAATCTTTCCAATTATGAATGATCAAATTTGGAGATTTATCGATAAACTTAAAATTTTGCCTAGGACACAGTCTGGATTTCGTGCTAACTACAGTTACGATACAGCATTAACGCATATAGGCTTACTGGATTAGTTCTGCTAGACTACAGTACTACTGTCAATCATAGGATGTTATCAGCTGTCTTATCCTTTATTGGGTTCAATGATTCTGCTGTGAGCATGATTGATAGTTATGTGTCAGACAGACAACAAGCGGTTAAATTAGGTGATCGGAGATCTGAACTGCAAAACTTGAAGTCAGGAGTGCCACACGGCTCTATTTTGGGGCCTCTACTGTTTTGTATCTACACTTCTAATCTTTCGACAGTTTTGAAATATTCAGTCACATTTTTATGCGGACGATTCCCAAATCTATCTATTGATCTTGCCTACGAACATGGCTACTGCTCAAGTTAAATTGAGTGAGGACATAAATAATCTGATAGATGCATCTACTAAACACTCGTTATAGACTCGATCAATAGATCTTAGGTTCGAAAAGCATATCCTGGACAAAACTAAAATTTCATTAGCTGCTTTGAAGCTCATATATAGCATGAGGAATATTTTAAATCGCAGCACAAAAGTTATGCTGTGTGATTCCTTAATGCTGAGCCACTTTAGCTTTTGTGATACAGTATATCATAGTTGTCTGAACTCAAAAACATCATAAAGGATTCAGAATTCATGTCTCCGATTGATTTTCGGGCTTTGACGAGGGTGCCATGTCTCACACAGGCTGATTGATCTTGGCTGGCTGAATATGTTTAACCGTATGGTTTCATTTTATCATCAGTTACTGTTGCTTAAATGACCATCTTATTTGTATGATAAGATTACATTCCGCACTGATGTCCATTGCTTAAATGTTCGAAGCAAGGGTATTGTCACACCACCGCTACATGTTACTACATTATTTGAGAGATCATTCTCTTACAACTTACCTAAATTTTATAATAGCTTAGGCCAATCATTGAAAATGTTGAGCTTGCCGTTGTTTATAGTAAAGATCAAAACATTGAACGATTATCTTAACTTCGCCCTTGCCAACGAGTTAAATTTATGTTACTTTTTGTGAAATTCCATTCTAATAAAGTCTATTATTATTTTTTGGCTTCACCTGTATCGGTTATTAAAAAGAAGCTAGACGTATCAGAATATTAGAAATAGCTAAACAACTCCTATGTAACAATGAGGAATCTATGAATCTGATGCCTTGCATGCAAAAACTATTTCAAAATCATTGCTTCGTGGTTTGGGTCTTTGAAGTCTGCGTCCTAGCTAGTTGTTGTCCAAGAGTTGGATGGCTTCCTTATTGATATGATGATGAAATCTTTGTTCTGAATTTCTTCTTTCACCGTAGCTTCTCCAAGATCTCTGTGGAGGTTGCTATTCATTATGTACCTTTAGTCTATAATACCTTGTTCTGAAACCTTTGCGTAATATTAATGTTACTTTCTTTAGCACAACCCCATAGATGTAGGCCATAAGCCAAAATTGGTTTGATGATTTGCTCATAACTCGGCAATCTATTATACATTATCAGCACATGTTGTTTACCCATAAGCCAATACTTATGAATTAACTCCTATAATTTAGTTTTTAAGTGCTCTTTCCATTGTAATTTAACATCCAAGTTCATGTCTAAATTCTTGGCAGTATTTTCATATGAAATAGACTAACTATGGAAGCTGGTCCCGTTTAACATAATATTTCGATAAGCTATTGGTTTAGTATTTTGTTTTGACTTCGTCATATCATCATCTTTTCAAATTTATACCGTATCTTATTAATTATTATTAAATATTTTAATCAATTTTAGAAAATCACACAACATTTTCTGTAACTTTAAACGGTCTTTACGTACTCTAGCGGTTTCTTAACGATTCTAAAACGGCGTTATAGAATTTTTAACGGTTTTAAGCGACCGTAAAAAGGTTAAAAGCTTTGAAACGTCAATAACGGCCTTCTAAACGTTTAATTTTTAATCGCTTTTATGGGAATAATAACAGTATTTTTTTATAAATTTATTTTATATAGATATTAGTCACAAAATAATGCTAGACGAGTTTATTCCCCTTAAAACAAATTTATTCATTTCACTTTCATTTTACTATACATAGTGTTGTTAAGTTATAAATAACCTCGACTATTTCTAGTATGATATAGAGAAATGTGGATTAAAATTAGAAGCTACTTTTGTTGCCAAACGAAATAAAGCGGAATGCGGATCGCAAACTATGATGACAGCACGAACTTTAACGTTATCTAACCATCTCAAAATCGCACGTAACACTTGTTTGTTATTCTTTTTCGCTATTTCCATTGTTGATGTTCAAACATTATTTGTGTTTGACAAATAATTTATTATTTTTTGCGATAATTCTAACGTCATGATTAATAAATATTTTTGAAAGGAATCGTTTCGATTTTGACGACACGGTTCCAATTATTATCATCTTAATTGTGGTAAGTAGAAACGCAAAATTGCCGGTAATTCGTCAAAGGACACCGATGATAAACGTCCTCACAATTTGTTTAAGACGAATTTGTAACGACTTAGTTTCGACTTTGACCTCCATCTCAACGGTAGTTTTTTGACCAATTTAAATTTGAAATATAAAATCTTGTAAAAAAAACAATAAATTTAAGCGCCCATGACCTACTTTCAAAAGTTTGTAGTGATGCACTTATTGAATAATTTTTTGGCATAGCGCTGATGGTTAAAATAGCTTTAAGGTTGGTTGAGAAAACTATTTGGTTTGTTTAATCAAATTTATTGCTTGTTTTGATTCGGAAATTATCTTGTATTTTTGTTTTAGAACGTTATCTATTATATAATAGATATTGTTCGTATTATTAACCCAGTACTATTGTTACTCATTCATTGTCTATTTATGGAGGTTGTATTTATGGAGCAATTAACTGTACCGTTATTGTAGTATTTGTTTTGTAGTAGTGTTGTTTATATTACTATACTATCATTGTTTTAACTATTTGGATTAGATTAGAGATGTACAAATAGATTAAATTTTATATTGTCAAATTTTAATCTATTTGCCAAAAAGTCGCCAATTAAACTTATCAAAAACTACAAATAAGAGACTATCTGGCGAGATTACCATAGAAAAGCATAAAATTAACATGAAGTTATCACCAAATGAAGTTATTGAAAATATTGAAACCAACGTGACACCCACATAAAGTTGTGTTACCAACAATTTTGCGAGATCCGTGCTTCAAAATATAACATTTATATATCAAATATGTGATGTTTTATCTAAAACGCTTAAGAGTAATGAAAAATTTCGTTATAGCCATGATTCGTCATCCTTATCATTGGCTCAATTACACCCTATATTCATAACAAGATCTTCAAAGACACAGAAATGTCAGTCTGTGTCATAACACTGTATTCTTGATGCCACCAAGATGCGACATGTCTTTTGGTACAGTTACCCCTATTTTTAAATTTTCTAAAAGATGAAAGAACGAAAGCATGGCATGAACTATTTCCAAAATCAAATCCTAAACCCAACTCACTCAATTAATAATCATTTCTAAAATTCCATATAGAGGTTAACTTAGGTTGGAATTTGAGCTTTATGGAAAGATGGAGATGAGTGTAGTGGAATGGATTGGGTTTGGAATTATGGAACTGAGTTGAATTATGGTTGTGCTTCCAATAATCTTCACCGAAATAATTTCTTGCAGAAGCTTTATTATAAGCAGTTATATCATAACCGAGCTGACACAGAAATCTGAATTTTACAATTATCATTTTCTTTGTATCTGATATCAACAGCTGAGTGTTACCTGCATTTTCCGAATCGTTTGAAAAATTGCTATTAAATCGTCTTAAACCACTCATTAATACAGATCCTAATCATTTCACTGACGTTTGAAAGAGTATGGCACCAGGGGCTTGTTTATAAGTTGGACAAAAAGCTGTCGTGGAACTACTCTCAACTACTGGAATCATATCTTCCTGAAAAAGAATTCAGTCATATGAAGACACTCTAAATATTAACATACAAACCGATCTTGGCTAAGTTCCACAAGGCAGCGTCTTAAGACCACTTCTTTATCTACTGTATACCGCAAGTATTCCAATTTCAAAAGATTCATAAACGAACTGAAAGAAAAAGGGATTGGGAAATACAACTTAACAGTAGACATTGCAACCTAACTGAGTCTCTTGGAGGATCTCCAATTTCTGAACAGAATCAACAAAATATCTCAATCTCCACCTTGATGGCAGATTGTACTTAGTCGGTAGCTCCCAACTTGATCAACTTGATAACCCTATCTGGACTTATGAGATACAGTTGTGGGGTTGTACCAAACCTTGCAATCAATTGATTATCAAACGTAGTGAAAACAAACTTCTTAAAATGATTACCAATGCTTGTCGTTATGTGACCAATCAAAAACTACATGATGACTTCGAAATCTCTGAACTAATTATTAATCATTTGAACTGGTTTGCTTTAATTATTCTGTAATATTCTTTCAAACAATTTTTAATAATATAAGTACGAAGGCTTTCACGGCCGGTGTGAATTAAACTAAAATTAGAACTAAAACTAGAATTAACACTAGAAACTTTCGGGTTTTGCCGTGCGTCTTTTAATAAAAGGTTTGACGTTTCGGATGCCATGTTGCAACCTTCTTCAGAAACTGGTTCGAAGTGTCACTTCGAAGTGTCACTTCTAGTTTTAGTTCTAATTTTAGTTTAATTTTTAATAACTTGGCATTGCAGTAAACCAGTTTTTGATCATTTACACAACTTTCCAAGAATTACCATAAAATTTTCAATCATTTTGAACAATTTTGCAATGTTATAGATTTGTTTGGAAGAGTTTTAAATGGACTTTTCATCATTTTGAACAACTTAAAAGAGTCATAAAGCAACCCCCAATGATTTAAACAAATTTAGAATAGCCATTAACAAAGCTTCATAAATTTTGGACAACCTGCGATGGCTATGAACTAATTCTTAATCATTTAAGCTGGTTTGCAATCATTAACATTTTTTTTGCATAGATTAGAACTAATTTTGCATAATAATAAACACATTTTAATTTAATTAAAAAAAGCTTTTATGATTGTTTTCCAAATTCCAACGACTCGTTTGTACAATTTTGTTAAGGTGTAAAATTTTTTCAGTTTTTAATGATTTTGAACAACGTGGAGTGATAATAAAGTAGTGTTTAATCATTTAGACAAATTTCCAAAGATTACAGTTAAATTTTCAATCATTTTGAACAATTTGCAACGTTAAAAATCTGTTTGGAACAATATTTAATGAACTTTTCAATCATTTTGAACAACTTAAAATATTCACAAACCAACCTCCAATAATTTAGACAACTTTACAATAGCCATTATTCAAATTTCAAGGATTTTGGACAACCTGCGATGGTTATGAACTAATTTTTAATCATTTAAATTAGTTTGCAATCATTTACATTATTTTTCTTAGCTTAGAATTAATTTTGCATAATAATAAACACTTTCTAATTTAATTAAACAAAGTTTTTATATTTTTTTCCAGATTCCAACGACTCCTTTGTACAATTTTGGTAAGGTGTATAATTTTTTCAGTTTTTAATGATTTTGAACAATTTAGTATTACAATAAACCAGTTTTTAATCATTTAGACAAGTTTCCAAGGTTTACCAATTAATTTTGAAACATTCTGAACAATTTTACAACGTCATAAATCTAGTTTGAATTATTTTAAGTAAAGTTTCCAATCATTTTGAACAATTTAAAAGAGTCATAGCTAACCCCAATCATTCAGACAAATTTACAATGGATATCAGCCAGGTTTCAATTATTATGAACACCCTAGGGTGGCTATGAATTAGTCTTTTCTCATTTGATCTTGTTTGCAATCATTTGTATTGTTTTACATAGCATTGAATTAATTTTGCATAATAATAAACCAGTTTTTAATCATTTAGACAAGTTTCCAAGGTTCACCATTGATTTTTGAAATATTTTGAACAACGAAAATGAGTTTTGAACCAGCCCTAGTTTTTTAGACAAGTTCACAGTGGTTACTAATCAGCTTTTAATTCTTTTGAACAAGCTGGAATAGGTATTAAATAGATAATAACAATTTGAATATTCGCAATCATTTGAAGTATCATCAAACAATTTTGAATAGTAATAAGACGGTTTTGCATGAATTAAACAAACTTTAGCAACTTTAGGTGAATGTAAATGAGTTGAAAATGGACTAATTTTGCGTTGTTTAGACAAGTTTCCAAGAATTATCAATAAATTTTGAATCATTTTGATCAATTTTGCAACTTTGCAAATCACTTATGAACAATTTTAGTTGAACTTACCATTTCTAACAATTTGAAAGAGTCATATACCAGCCTCCAATCATTTAGACAAATAGCTATTATCTAGATTTTAATGATTTTTTCACTAATTTTTAATGATTTAAATTAGTTTGCAATCATTTACATTATTTTTGTTAGCTTAGAACTAATTTTGCATAATAATAAACACCTTCTAATTTAATTAAACAAAGCTTTTATGATGTTTTTGCAGATTCCAACGACTTCTTTGTACAATTTTGCTAAGGTGTACAATTTTTTCAGTTTTTTAATGATTTCGAACAGCCTATGCTAGAAAAAAGGAATGTATAACTAAATGTTTCTCCAAATTTTCTGTGGTAAAATTGTCTTCTGTCTGTTTTTGTATGCCGAAAAACTACATTCTACATCCACAGTTATTATTGCTGCATATTTTAATGTTGATCTATTTCAAAATTGGCATGTTTCTCACCACTTAAAATAGTAGATATTTTTTGCAATGTTTGGAACTCTTCATTCTTTGAGAGAGTCTGATTCAGTTTTTCTTTTATTGTTTGACCGATAGGTCCTGGAATACTATTTGCTGCAGTTTCAAAATTTTCTATAACATTCACGGATTTTACTAATGGTAGTAATTGCTATTTTTCCAAAAATTGAATACTCTGACTTACAAATGCTTCTAAATTCTCTAAAATGGTCGGCATAGTACATGGCAGCATTTAGCCAAGTTTCTCATCTTGTTAATATAGGTTCTGGAGGTAGACGAATATCAGGCAATCTCTCTTTAAACAATTGCTCTCTTAATGGAGCTCTTATAAATATTTTTTTGCCATTTTTTATTAGTATATTGACCAATGGATACTGCAATCTTAAAGTTTCAGCTATGTGGTTAAGCCCATGAGCTAAGAGGGTGCAATGTATTAAATTATAATACTAAAGATCGTCATAAATCTGTATTGAATTATTTTAAGTAAAGTTTCCAAACATTTTTAACAATTTGACAGAGTCACAGCTAACCTCCAATTATTTAGACAAGTTTTCTAGGTTTACCAATCAATTTTGAAACATTTTGAACAACCTGAAAGAGTCATGAACCAGTTCCCACTGATTTAAACAAGTTCGCAATGATTACTATCCAGCTTTCAATTCTTGTGAACAAACTGGAATAAGTATTAAATAGATAATAACAATTTGAATATTCGCAATCATTTGAAGTATCATGCATTAATTAAACAACTTTAGGTGACAGTAAGTTACTTGAAAATGACAATGGTTTAATTTTGCGTTGTTTAGACAAGTTTCCAAGAATTATCAACAAATTTTCAATCATTTTGATCAATTTTGCAACTTTGCAAATCACTTATGAACAATTTTAGTTGAACTTTCCAGTCATTTTTAACAACTTGAAAGAGTCCTAAACCAGCTTCCAATCATTTAGACAAGTTTTCAAGTGTTATTAACCAATTTTGCAACTCAAGTAATAATTTGAAATTAGATATGACAACATAGTCGGAATTTTTTAAAATTTTTTTTTAATTTTGAAAACATTTTCATTTATTATTTTGTTTTATGACCCCACACACACAACTTATTATTGCCACCACGCACGCATGAATTACGCAACTCAGGCATCGTTTCATCCGTTCCAAGAGTAAGATGTGTTAGTTGGAATGGAGTCAACGTTCAAAAACACAAATCTCATTATCCAAAATTACTTAACACAAACTTCGTTTTGAGTTTTTGAAAATAAATAAACATTATGCATACATAATTACATGGATTTTCTTAATGAATTGAAAAAATAGGCTGGGTATTGACGTAGAGAGCCAAACCTCCTTATCACGTGATTATTTGCGTTGAGGAGGAGAAGAAAGAGGTGGAGGTGAATGGTGCCTCCCGCAATGCGAACCGTAGCCGAGCCTCCGCACACATTTTACTTGACGATATCTGTCCGTCTGTCCGTTTCTAGAAAAAGACGGCGGCCGTCCTTGACATTTTTACCTCGGTGGGAATTTTACTGATCCGACGCCGTTTTGCGTCGATCGTCGGCGCCAACGACGCCGAAGGTTTGATAAAGCGAGATGGTTGCCAAGAAAAAGGAAGATTATTTTTGAATGATTTTACAGGTGTCTTCTTTACTCGGTACTTTTCCACTCGATCCCCATAAAGGTAAAAGTCGTTCATCTTCTTTTTGCTGCTGAAGTTAAGAACCAAAAAGGTACCGCCTCAACTTCTTCGACACCGCCACCACCGCCGTAACCAGTCCCGTAACGCTAGTTTCCTTGGCCATGTAAGGTTGGAAGCAAGGTCGTCTCTCTGGAAATAACTGCAGATGCCCCTTTTTTTAATCTTAACTTCTCTTCGTTCCTTTTTTATCCTCAACAAATCTACTTCATAATTATAGTAGAAATCCATGTTACAAGTTTATTGAAAATATTTTCAAATTTTGACATTTCGGCTGATGATGACTTAAAAGTCGAAACCGGTACCAATAAATATTTAAACACAAGCAAGTAAGTTACATAAAACAATTTCCTTCATCTAAATCTACTTAATTTCAACAATTTTCTTTCTATTTTCATTTAATGTATTATGCAAAAGGCGATTTTTCTGTTTAAAACATCTTCGCGAATCGCTTTCTAATTGTTAACGTGATATGACTATATACTGTCCTTTAAAAGGATTACTTTGAAGTTATGAATTTATGGATAAATTTAATGGAATCCCCCCTTTTACATAAAAATACGTAACTGTTTGATTATTTTCGAACGACGTTAAAAAACTGTGTAAAAAACGCAAATAACCAAAGCGGCGTTTGGTGAGTTAATCGGCTAAACGGACGTACGAACTTGCGAAAAAAATCCAAGGTGAAATCTTTCATTCCATCTCTTTTTAGTCTCGCTGATGTGATGTATACTAAATGGTGTGGTGTGGTTTGAAGTTTTGCGAGTGCAAAATCAGAAGCGGCGTCAAATTCTTTTTGCAGAATTATTCGTGGGCGACGTTTATTTTTTTTTATTTGAAAACCGCGCAGATGTTTTGGCATATTTTAAAACAGAAATTATTTTGAACTGAAGAAAAAAAAGTTGGCATGTTTTGAATAACTGTAAATTATTTAAAACATTTTTATTTGAAATAACATTTTACAGTTTAGTATAGCATCAGGTTCTGATAGTGTTTTAGAATGTGTTCTGAAATATTAGGTATTCTGCAGCATCTATGTGTTATTTTCAGAGTGATTACCTAAACTGTTTCAGAACGTTTCGGATCGACAACTTTTGGTCCACGATCAACATCTTTGTAGCTTTGTAGCTGTTGGTACTAAACTTAACCTTTCTTATTTTTAGGCTCCAAAGGCAGTTATAGGACACATCCTTTGATTATATATAATATGGATTGAGCTAACTGAATATATCTACTAACAAAAATGTTGCTCAAGGTGAATAGACGCAGATGGAAAGCGATAATGTGAAACTGTAACAAAGATAGATATATTATATGTCAGTACGCTTCTATGTCTATCTCGGTTCGATCACCTTGCGCAAGCTATCTCTCTCGTTGGCTCAATCCATATTATATATAATCAAAGGACACATCGCACTTCTCACCATGTAAGTATCGATAATCACACCAATAGACAGCCACAAATGTCAAAAATGATGGATATCAGCCAGGTTTCAATTATTATGACCAACCTAGGGTGGTTATGAATTAGTCTTTTCTCATTTAATCGTGTTTGCAATCATTTGTATTGTTTTGCATAGCATTGAATTAATTTTGCATAATAATAAACCAGTTCTTAATCATTTAGACAAATTTCCAAGGTTTACCAATTAATTTTGAAACATTCTGAACAATTTTACAACGTCATAAATCTAGTTTGAATTATTTTAAGTAAAGTTTCCAATCATTTTGAACAATTTGATAGTCATAGCTAACCCCTAATCATTAAGACAAATTTACAATGGATATCAGCCAGGTTTCAATTATTATGAACACCCTAGGGTGGCTATGAATTAGTCTTTTCTCATTTGATCTTGTTTGCAATCATTTGTATTGTTTTACATAGCATTGAATTAATTTTGCATAATAATAAACCAGTTTTTAATCATTTAGACAAGTTTCCCAGGTTTACCAATTAATTATCAAACATTCTGAACAATTTTACAACGTCATAAATCTAGTTTGAATTATTTTAAGTAAAGTTTCCAATCATTTTGAACAATTTGAAAGAGTCATAGCTAATAGATCTGATAGTGTTTTAGAATGTGTTCTGAAATATTAGGCATTCTGCAGCACCAATGTGTTATTTTCAGAGTGATTACCTAAACTGTTTCAGAAAGTTTCTGATCGACAACTTTTGGTCCACGATCAACATCTTTGTAGCTTTGCAGCTCTTGGTACTAAACTTAACCTTTCTTTATTTCAGGCTCCAAAGGCAGTACTAAGACACATCGCACTTCTCACCATGTAAGTATCGATAATCACACCAATAGACAGCCAGTAATGTCAAAAATGACTAGACTTTTCTTGTCTTGTAAATATATAAGGATCCAGCCCAGCACCCAACCTCAATTTTTTATTTCATTTGCAAAAAAGCAGAGCCAGGACACATCCTCTTCATACCCAGGTAAGATCTTCAACCAGGTCAGAATGCCGTTCTTCTTCTCGCTATTATTATTATTATTATTACATATTCGGGAGAATATCCCCACATGGTTGAAGCCCTGGTTATAGGAATTAAGAATTAAAACTAATAGCGAGTTTTGGTAAAGGTTGGTGTTAGCTATGTTAAGACGAAATGTGGCGTTGTAACGTATAAGCCGCTGTGGTACATTGAAGCCTAATTCAGGCAGAAGATCGGGGGTATCCAGCATGCCATTAACAAGCTTGTAAGCTTGAAGATCGACGTTGCTGCAGAGGCAATAAGTTAAAGACTACACAACGCCTATCGTAATCGCAGTAAGGTAGATGAAATTTATGTGCCAAAAGCGTCGCTGTATAGCTTCTATACGATCACGATACACCGCATACATGGGGTTCCATATTATGGAACGTAGAACTTTCCTCACCATAAATTCAATATGAAGATGAAATCGCAACTTGGAATTCAATATGATGCCAAGATTAAAGTTAAAGTTGCAAGGAAAGTTGAGAGGATAACGTTTCCAAATAAATGTAATTTTTTGGCATTTGTCATAATTTAGGCAAAGTTTGTTGATGCGATAGTACTCATGCAGGCGGTCAAGATCCTCCTATAGTCTAAGGCAGTCCAGATTAGACCCAATCCTTGTGAATATTTTATTATCGTCCACATAGAGTAAAAACTTAGAAAATTAAAAACAGGAAGAAATATCGTTTATGTATATTACAAATAGTAAAGATCCAAGATAACTGCCCTGAGGCACACCGGATGTGATCGGTCTGTAACCAGATCCAAAACTACCAATCCTGACCGCCTGACTTCTGTTAGATAAATACAACATAATCCAGTGAACTAGACCATCTGGAATATCATTCATTATAGAGTGAGAAATAGAGAGACTAAGATATTCGTGGATAATTTTTTCAAAGACCTTGGGGATAGCTGAACGGATAGAAATAGGACGGTAATTTCCTATAAGCCGTTTTCCACATATTTGGGAAAACACCTATAAGTAAGGACTTCGAAAAAATACGAAACAGTGGTGTAGATAGCTTAGTAGCAAACTCTTTTAAGAATAAAGTTGGCATACCATCCGGACTAGGACTAGAAGACTGGTCAAGATGCAACAGAACATTATGAATTCCATTAGTCGAAAACCACGGCAAAACCCCAGAGAAAACAGACGAGAAGTAATCCGAGAAAGCACAAGAGATCGCAGAACACGAGTCAACTATGGTTCCATCAAAAGAAGTCATTGGGCTGGCATGCCGGATGAGGAACCCTTTTTGCTATTAACAAACTACCATATCTTCTTTGGTTTCCCCAACACATCTGCCTAAATGAAACTCAGATAAGCTCTGTAATCAGCAGCTATCAACTTATTAGACCTACGACGCAAAATTAAAAAAGATAAATAAGCACAGTTGCGCCCACCTACTTCTACTTTTATGAAATTGTAGTTATAATTATTCTGCCTGCGAATTTCTCTGCCTCCTCCATTCCATTCTGTCCTAGCCTCTCCCTAAATTCCTATACACACACACTATACATCACACAATCCTGCAGTAGGTACCCTAACGTCTCCCACATCGCACACCTACACCTATCCATGTCCTCCAAACCCACATTCACTAGTTTAGTCTAAACCCTACAGTTAGACTGTTCTTCCATTACCTTTTTTTACGAGGTTTGGGAAAATCTGCAATCAGACACCGCACCTTAGTCCTCGTGTTCTTCGGTAACTCCAAAAAAACATGTCTTCGAAGTTATCTTGTCTTTCCACCACCCCTTTCTTCTCCTGATCGTCCAACTTCCTTTCTTCTTTCGTGCTTTCTTAATTCTTTCTTCCTTTCATTGCTGCGTTCTCTTCGTTTCTTCTGTTTACCCTCCTTTTCCCATGCACCTTTCGAAGTCCTCTTATGTGTTTAAAATTTCCGTCACCATCGTGAACCCGGCTTTCCATTTTATTTCGCTTTCCAGAATTCGTTGTATAATATTATTCTTGCTCAACATCACCCTGCATTGGACCTCACACTATCATCCTTGTCTTGCAAATTAAAAAAAAATCAATAACCAGATAAGTGGCAAAAGCTCCATGCACCGAGAGGAACTGTATCTGTACTCTATTTTTTTGTTATGAATAGCGCTCCTCTCCTGCACTAACAAGTCTATTGGAGGTGTTCTTCCGTTACATCCTTAATATAACCGTAAGTTATGTTACCTTCATCAGACTCTGTCCACCTTTTCTGCCATAATCTCTTCATTAGGTCTTTCTCCTCTTCCAACCAGCGATTACACCTCTCCTCAACATCACATAGCTATTTTCTTCACCTTCTCCCCGTATGTAAGGGATACTACCCCAAACTTTACTAACAGGTTACCCTTTGGATGTCTCTCTTAAGTCCTATCAATGATGATATGATTCGTTGTCACCTCACTTTACCCCATCCTTCTTCCCCTCTGCACCTCGTTTGTCAATCTTCCGATCCTTGAATTATCTCTATCGGACTCCCTCTTGCACAATCTCACACCTTTCACCATGATTCTTTTCTTCAGAACAACCTCTCTTACTACCTCCATCATCCAGCCAACCAGCTTTGCGAAAACTCCAAATAAACCTTTCCACCATCTACCCTATTTCCAGAACCTTCTTTTCAAATGCAATCCAATTTACTGTCTTAAGATCGTAATAAATAATTCTTTGCTTTTGTTACACAACACATGTCGCGCACCAGGCCACCGCTAATAAGTTCTTTTAGTTTGTTCCTCCATAACTGGCTGTCTTGTGCCACTTGAAATTTCCCTTGAAGCGGAGTGTCTGTTATCTCTTTTAAATGGTACAGCCACCTAGTTGGCGATTTTTTCTTGGACTATTAATTTTTCCAGATTATCTCCATCTTTTTTGATTGTATGGCCAAAATGTTGCAGAATTCGTCACCTACAAATGGTGGATAGTCTCTCTTTGATCTCTCTGTTAGTTTTTAGCGTTTGTCTGTCCAAGGAATATGCAGCATTCGACGCCAGCACCACATTTTATTATTAGCATGCATCTACCATATTTTCCTGTGTTAGAGTATTGCTTCTGTCTATTATCATCAGTTTCGTCTTATTTAGGTTCATTTCAAATCCCAAGTTTCGGTTTTCTTCTCTCACCTCTCACCTAGCCAGTTGAGTCGTATCGTCGGCATATCGGAAATTAGTGAATTTCTTTAGTTTAAGAGATTATCGAGCTACATTGGTGACCTTACGTCCATTGCAATCAAAAGCTACTCGCTATTATCCTAGCCGAGCCACGTTCCAGGCTCACACAGACACAGTTTCCGTTCGACCTTGATGTTGGAATTGTTATTGTCCAAGTAGCATGGCGAACAAGTTCAGCTCCACCATACTCCAACCATAGCTCCAACATACTCTTCACCCATACGGCCCACCTTACAATTCGCTCCTAGATCCCCGACTCTTCCTTCCTACACATACGGTTTCTTGCAATTCACCTGTATGGTACGGAACTTATCCATATTCTAACGTTTATTCTTGCGCGAGTTAATTCTAACTTTTTTTATACTCCTGTCACTCTGCTTCCAAGACTAAGTGTCTGCCGTTCCTATTCCTGATCTTACAATTTTTACAATCTTGGGATACACATCCCTATTCGCCGCACATCTTGCACATCGCAGCTTTTTCGCACATCCGCGTAATGTTGCCAATTGCTAGACACTTATTGTTTCTACCATCACGAAGTCGCTGATCTTGAATGATAAGCTTCCAACAAAAATCTTTCCCCTACCTGTCATTTCCTTTTTGTTCCTGGGTAAAATCTTCAAAATATCGTTACCTCTATTAAATCTCTTGATTGATCACTTTCATTTGATCCCTCACATTCACGTCCTCCTCCGTCACTCCAAAATTCCTCCATTAACTCTTCCAGGGCTATATCTTCATTGGAATAGTATACAATGATGCACACTCCACTTTCTCTAGGCACCATTTCCACTACCATTGCTACTTTCAGCCCTATTGCACCAATCCTACCAATCTTATTTATACTTTCCAGACCGTCTTTAATTTCAGTGTCTATTACAACTAGGTTCTTTCCGATTTTTCTTAAGTTCTTTACTTTAACTGCTTTTACACCCTCTTTTATCTCTTCACATACAGCTTTACCAGACTTAATTTTCCACTTTTCTTTGTTTGGTTGCAGGTTTCATTTTTAATGCTGCCACACCAGCATAAGACGCACCCGACATCATCGGCACCGGTAAGTTTTGTTTCTCTGTCAGCTCTTCTACCAATCTCTTAACACATTGGCTGCCACGTCATATACGAGCTGGCCAGGGTACAGGCCCCCCTCGACCAATCCACGTATTTCCAAATCTCATGTCCAAATACTCCCTTGCCACTCGAGAAAAGTGAGCTGGCGCCCCATCATGCATGTAATACATTCTTCCAATAATGGCCAATGGGACATCCTCTATAATGTGTTTAAATCATTCTCCAAGAAATTTCGATACAGTGCACCTGTCAATCGAGTGGGCAATCGAAATGGGCCAATTAAGTAATTGTCAATTATATCTGCCCACACATTAATAGAAAACCCATATTGGTGACTTCGAATTACAGTTTGATGAGGATTTTCATCACTCCAATGGTGCATGTTATGTAGGTTCAGAATACCATCACGACTAAAACCAGCTTCGTCAGTAAACAAAATTGATGAAATAATGTTTTGTCTTTGGTTTTGCAACCATTCGCAAACTTGTACACGAGGAAAAAGTCATGTTCCAATAGTGAATGAATTTTTTGGAAATGATATGGGCGAAGAAGTTGTTCATTGAAAATTTGTCTAACTGATTCACGGTTAAGGTTTCGCACCGCTGAACTTGTTTTTCCGGTGCTTGTTCTCGGATTATTTTCTACCATTCGTAAAACAGTTTCTTCGTTTCGCACAGTGCGACGAGTTCTGGAAACCCCACTTTTTATATAAAGAAATCAGTAGGGTATTACTTAATTAATGGCCAAAACAGGCGATTACAAAACTATTACACATAAAATAAAATTCAACACCCCGTATCTTTTAACCCTAGGCCTTGCCTAGACCCATGTTCATAGGAACTTTTTTTCTTATTTTAGTGTCCTCTATTGTGTGGCACTATGCAATGTACTTTTTTCTATGTCACCCTGTATATATGAATGTCATTCATAACGTGGCAGCCAATGTGTTAATCGTTTCATTCTCAACCGCGAGCTCCTAAATCATTAATTATGAGTTGCTGATTAGGATTTCACCTTCTTTCCTGGCACCGCGCATGTCTAAATGTTAACAACCTTCTTCATCTTTTCCACTAGATGCGCCATCTTTAGCTACACCTCCTATGAAATGTGTAAATTTCCTCCTCTCCCACATTTCTCTCCATTACCTCGTCTCCCATCCTTTTTTCCATCACCCTAACTCGTCCCTCTTGGCACCTTTTCCAATCTTCGTCTTAGAATTACTTTGACCACTCATCTTTTATTATTTTATAAACTCATTTCCTTCGTGGAATCCGCTAACATTACAAAACCTTGCTCTCATTAGAATAGCTTCCTTAAGATCAGTAACATATATAACAGCATGGTAACATATTGGACACAACATGTTAATGTTGAGCTGTATCATGGCGACTATGAGATGGCTCAATCCAACCAAGTTAAACCGTGTGGACACACCATAAGAGAGAGTTGCAAATATTTTATAATTGATCTTTTTAAGCCTCTTTAAGCAATTGATGATTCTCAAAAAAATCGATTTACTCGTTTTATCACATTGGAATAATCATTAATTAAGCTTTCTTTTCAGATATAAATCATTAAAACATTCCAAAGTATTTAGGTAATCTATCTGAGAAGATAATTTTATGCCTAAGATACAAAAAATAAATAAAAATCTTTTAGAGTCTAGTTCAAGGTTATTTCATAGCGAAAACTCGAGCAGATCTTGAGGATGAACGCTCTCGAACTGCTTTGGAATTTACAAACTCGTCTTGCAGAGTGCTATTTTTAAGACCAAACGAATGAGTCTACGTCGTCGTCGTCGTCTTCGCGGTTCAAAATACGCACCTCCGGGTCTATTTACCAAACAAACGCCTCGACGACGAACTTAAAATCTTCGTTGAGTAATCAGGATTACTCACTCAGTTCTAAAAATCACCCAAAAGTATTCAAAAAAAGTAGAAAAGAATTAAATTAATTTTTAAAAAAGTTGATGTTATAATTAATCATAAATGTTAAAAGATAATGATCAGATCATTAAAAGATTTTTATCTGGATGATAACGATTTTTTTTTAAATTGTATTAATTATTGTTTAATTTTGATACTCTTTGAATGTCACTCGTGGGTCACGACATTGAATAACGATAACATAAAATAATTCTTGTTGATTTAATTCGGTGCAATTTTTGCTTAAGTTAGCTCGGCACGTGGTCGTTAAGAAATGTTACACCGCAAAGATAAAGGAAAGAAAACAATAAACATTGATTGTTAAGAGTTTTTATGCAAAGTAATCTTATTGTATAAAAATTTTCCTTTTTAAAAAAAATGTTACATCATCCTTTGGAAAAATTACACTAAAACATTTTTTATACAAAAATATGATTTATAACGTTAATAACACTTAATGCTTTCTATCTAAATCTAAAAAATGATCTAAAGTGGAAAATTTTAGATCCAAAAATATCCAGTTTTTTTTTTGGGATGTTGTTTTCGATAACGATTTGAGATGGAAAAATTTTTTTGTGTGAAAGTATCGGGTTATAAAAAGTCTCTTGAATTTATTGATTAACGACCGTATCGTTGTAAATATTTATTGCAATCGTATGTTTTAGTGGTGGTTGTTCATAAACAATTGTAATCGTAAACAATCCTCTCTGAATATTTTATTATTTTTTTTGTAAACTTTTTTTATAAAAAGAAATCAAAACGTATTATTTATCTGGCGCCAAGATTATCTATTAAACATCTTATCTTATTCTTATTAAGAAGCAATACTAAAGGTAATAAACACAAAATGATTCATTTTGAGCTATATATAATAGAATTATCAGCTTAAAACATCTCTGTTAGTGTCTTGTCTTCAAGTTTGCAAAACTTCCTGTTATCTTTGTTTATCAATTCGTGATTTTTGCTAATTATCCTAGTGATAGAATACGTGGTGGCATAATTGATAAACGTACATTAAATTGTTTTGGCATTTCAATTTACAATTTCATATCTTATGTAAATCAGTATTTTGTTTCGGTTTGTGAAATCCAATCGACCAACTCTAAGTAGTGTACTTTGGATTAGTATGCCTTAAAAAGGCTTTTGACATGGACTAGTACCAATCCTCTTTAATCTGGCAAAACAAAAATCCTAAATATGACTACATCGGCAGCAAAATATCCAAGGAGGGAAAATTGCACAGGGATATAACAAAGTGGGTGCAACTCAAAGCAAGCTCCAACTGGATTTTTTGTTATGGTCAAATAAAATTACTATTACAACAAAAATGACAATCTATTGGATAATCGTGGAGCTTATATCGTCATACAGGGCAGAGTTATTGAGCAGAAATATGAAGATGACCAAAACAGTAGAAAATACGAACAACGGAAAAACAAATACACGCCTAGAGCATATCTCTAATACTACTACAGGAGAGAGAAGAGATCATAAAACTGATCAGGCACATACCCATCATACGAAGGACGTTCAGAAATGCAATGAAGGTCAGAAATTGGTGCGCAAGTACATAACGGCAAGAGTATCATGCTACATCAGATTGAAGGAGAAATTAATACAAAACATATTTCTTGGGGTTCTCGCTTGTCAAATACAAAAGGAAGAAAACTGAACCATGCAATAGAGGTCCTAAATTGTAAGGTGCAAGTAAAATTCCAGACCTCCTTGACTTTTTTATTACGAAAAATATATCGCTTAACTTCGTAAACATAGAAGAAGAGTTAGGGCTGGTCTCAAATCACTCACCAGTAATTATTACTCTAAATAACAAAGTATGTAACAAAGAATCGAAGTCATTGACAATGAAGTAGAAACGTTCTTAAAAGACATAGAAAACGCAGCCTGGGCCTCAACACCAATTTTAACAGCAAAACCTAAATCTGATATTTATCCTAAATTCATTAGAGACAAAATTGCAGAAAAACGGAAAGCAAGAAAGAAATGGCACACCAATAGAATTCCTATTGATAAAACTAAATTAAATAAAATAACAGCCGAATTAAGAGCATTAACAGATAGCCACAAAGATAATAATATTCAAAATTACTTAAAAGACCTTACTGACGATGCAAGTACTGATTATTCTCTGTGGAGCTTAAAGTTCTAAAAACACATACACCTCCAATTCGAAATAATAATGGAAATTGGGCTAAGAGTTAATTTGTTTGCTGAACATCTGAAAGAAACTTTTACATCAGACAGTCCAACAACTATGCTAAATAGTGTCCCTAGCGTAATTCAAAGTGATCAGCAGAGTAATATACCATGTGTAAGAATGATAGAACTGTATTATGAAATACAAAAGCTAAATATAAAGAAATCAGTAAGATATGACGTAATTAATGGAGAAACATTGAAACATCTACCAAAACGGGCGATTATAAAACTATTACACATAATTAATGCTGCTTTTAAACAGAAATACTTCCCAAGCATATGGAAAGTTGCTGAAATAATAATGATACCAAAACCTGGTAAACCCCGCACAGATGTTACATCATATAGGCCAATCTCATTATTACCCTTACTATCAAAACTGCTTGAAAAATTAATATTAAAAAGACTAAAACCTGTCATAAAAGAAAAAGCCCCACATCAATTTGGGTTTCGGAATAACACAAAGTCTGGTTAGATGGTTTAAATTACAAACTAGTCCAAATACTACCATCAACGTATAGTCAACTATTAAAATCGTATCTTTCTGATCGATATTTTAGACTAAAATACGAAAACGCTTATTCACCACTACATGAAATACGAGCCGGAGTGCCTCAAGGAAGTGTGCTTCGCCCAACACTGTACTACCTCTGCACATTCGACCTTCCTCATGTACCAAAAGCTTTAACAGTTACATTCGCAGATGACACAGCGATCTTGGCTGTTGCAGAAAATTAAGTAGTTGCAGCAAATAAGTTATAATTGTCCTTAAATTCAATAGAAAATTGGACCAAATGATGGCTAATAAAACTAAATACAAATAAATCAACATACATAAATTTTACTTATAAGAAAGTAAACTATGTCCCAGTATTAGTATTACTTAAAATTACATTTCAAAATCACCGCGTTTGATGGGCCATCTTTTGTGCTATTCCTAAAATTATCAACTATCTTATTGTACAATTCAAAAAAAGAAGTTATAACCCTATATCCTTATGTCAGTCGTCTTAATAAACTGACAATGACTTTTTGATTATATAACATTTTTGTAATCCAGAGGATAGGGGGATGTTACTGAGGCAAAAAAGGTGGACCCATACCGTATTAATTAGTTCACTATAATACTGTCAGTACTCTCAGTCTTCTGATCTCAGGGTTTTCTCCGACCTTCTCGTCTAAATGCCGTCTATTGAGATAATCTTGACCGTGCCAGATTATCTGAATTTTGTTGAGTATCCTCTATTATTGTTTTGTTAACCCTCCTCGACACCCTACCTGATCTCCAGCGTTAATAATGTTTGTTCATGGTTCAGTTGTCTGTTAACTGTCAAGTTTTACTTCCATAATTCTTTTAAAGACTATGGTATATATACATATAGCATATACATTTCCTTTTGTGTTCTCCCATCCGTTATTATTTTTGTCATAAATTCCAGATTATCTTTATTCTATGCAATAACTAGTTGGTCATCAGCAAAATGATGGGTATAGAGCAGCGGTTCTCAAACTTATATCCTTGCGTACCACTAAGGCTATTTTAAAAATCAGGTAGTACCACTGAACAAAAAAAAAACAATGATGATAATGCAACTATAAACTGTTTTGCGTACCACTTGAGAACTTCTCGCGTACCATAGTTTGAGAACCACTGGTATAGAGTGTTAAGTCTAATTCCTTGGCATTATCTTTTCCATCTCTTCAGTGCCTCGTTCAAATTATACTTCATTGATTTTATTACTTTTTAACCATCTCCTCACTAACTTCCATATATTGACCCTGAACGTAATAAATGAACATTGAGCTTTTGTGCATAGTGTTGTATGTAGATTCTGATGACTTTGCTTCTCTTAGGTATGACTATATTTTCTGACACTTCATTTAAACCTTGTTTGTTCCAATTGCTTGTAATTTTGCCGAGGTCGGCTAAATCATACTCCTATAAAATAGATTTCAAGGAATCCCATTTGGCTTTAATACAGTATCAATTTGCGACCTCGGCTGAGTCTATCAAAATCATGAATCTCTTAGAACCCATAGTAAACGTACATTATTGGAAGATCCTCTCATTATCAGACAAAATATTAAAATCTCAAAACTGTTTCAAATATAATATCGGTTGTAGCGCCGATGTCGTGATGGAGTCGTGATGGAGGTCGCTTTATTTTATTTGAATTTACTGTTTTCTTATTCCTGATAGCTTGTATAGTTCCTTAATCACAATGTATCCTCGGTAGTTCGCTGGATGATTTCCTTCACAGTTGAAACATTTAGCCGGGATTTCTTTGGCTTTACTGCATTCGCTGGTCCTGTGTTCACCAGCACATTTAACACATCTCGGATTTTTGTGGCAGTAAGCTTTGGTGTGGCTCCAAGCTTGACACCTTTTGCACTGGGGCATTTGTTTTGNCTAATTACAAACTAATTAATAACTAATTGCGTCGCGTCCGGTGTGAAGCGGGAAGAGTTCTTCGTGTTCACCACCATCTTCCATGTTCTACTAAGCTCCCAGCCATCCTCTCTGTTGACGTTATTTTTATGTCGGTGGATCTCTATGGCTTCTCTTGTCAGTCTTTGGTAGTATCTGTTGTCCCTAGCCAGCACCTTTGTTTGTTCGAAGTCTATTTGGTGCCCCTCTTCATGGCAATGTTCCGCAACCGCCGACTGCTGGATCTTCTGCAGCCTTACATCTCTCTCATGCTCTTTGATGCGGCACTCGACGTTGCGACCAGTTTAGCCAACATAAACCTTCCCACAACTACACGATAGTCGATAGACTCCCGCTCCTTTTAATGGAGTTAGTTTGTCCTTGGCTATCGGGAGTGTGTTCCGAATTTTGCTGACCGTGCCGTACCGCACTACGATGTCGTTCTTCTTGAGGTGCCTAGCAATTCGTTCCGTTACACCTGAAACATAGGGAAGACAGATAAATCCAAGTGGTTTTGTACTTACCGTGTCCTCTTTCTGCTTTCGCTGCTTGATGGCCTGGTTGATGTCCCTCGAAGTGTATCCATTCTTCTGCAGCACGCCTCGTAGAAAGTGTTGCTCCTCTTTGATATCATTAACATCACAACTTTTATGCATCTTTTTAGCGACCACTTTCAGATTTCTGGTCTTTTCAGTAAGCATCTTTGATGCTTTTACAATTAAGGTTCAGTTTTACTGTACCGTTATTTAGCGCATGTGTTAAAAATCCATCTTTAATTACGCTTTTAAGTAATTTATAAATGTCATCATATTGTTTAACATTATAAATTAATATTGGTGGGGGTGGTAATACCTTTGTTTTGCTTTTTACGCCAAATTGTACTTGTTGCTTTTCAGGTTTGCTTTCAATTTCCGAAGACAATTTAGATGGCGAGGTTTCAGTTTTACGTTTTTTGTTTCTGTTAGCTTGTTTTATTATCCAGTCAGTCTCCAAAGCTAACTCATCTTCGTCTGTGGTATACACCACTTTATTGGTTACTGGAGGGTTAAGAATTTGTTGGGTTTTTAGACCTTCTATAATACCCCTCAGGTCATCTATATTTCTTTTTTTTTTTTTTAAATTTCCATACCAGACCAACTACAAATAGTTATACATGGCTTCTTTCAAATAAATTTACACTATTTACAATGTATGGCAAGAGAAGTCAACATTCACTCTTCTGGGAATATACAATCATAATTATGCTTTTTTAATTTATGAATAGGTCTTGGGGAAGTCTGCGTTGTAATCGTTGATGGATATTTCTTCTGCCCAAATTGTAGATATTTGTTGATTCGCACATGCGTAGGTTTTCGTGAAATTTCTTTGTTTTACATGCAATGAATTCCTCTATTGTTTTGACGCCTAGTTCTTTATGGAGCTGTTTGTTATGAACCATTCGGCGTCCACTGCTGTTCTTAAAATCTTGTTTTGAAAAGCGCATAATTTTTTAAGATTTGATTTAGCCGTATTACCCCAGATTTCACATGCGTACGTTATTGATGGACGAATTAATGAGGTGTAGATTAGAATGGTACTTTCGGGTTTAAGCGCGGATTTCCTGTTTATAAGGCTATATAATTCTGCTAGTCTACTATAGCCTTGATTAAGTTTTTGATTGACATGGAATTTCCATGTCAGTCTTGTATCTAAATGGACTTGTTGAGAGTTTCTTATTTGTCTCAAGGTAAAGATTTTTGCAGCACATTTTTTTGCGTTTACTTCCAGATTCCATAGATTTAGCCACTTGTTTATCTTTTGGGCATTTCTTTGTAATTTATTAATGGCTACCGACAGATCGTAGTCTTTTGCATCTAATACCGTGTCATCAGCAAACATAGCTATGTCATCTTTTATAGCTTGGGTGATATCATGCATGTAAATATTATAAAGTATTGGGGATAGGACACTTCCTTGTGGAACTCCTGCTCTAATTTGTGATTTGCAGGAAATGTGTTCATGAATTTTGGTAGAAAAGGTTCTATTTGTAAGGAACGATTGCTTTAACATACTATGAAACGTTTAATTTGATAATTTTGTATTTAAACCATCTAGCCATATTCTATCGAAGGCTTGCGTGATATCTAGGAATAGAGTCGCTGTGTACATTTTATTTTCAAAACCATCTTCTATTAGGTCGACTAGTCTTTGAAGTTGATGGCTTGTAGAGTGCCCTTGTTTAAAGCCGAATTGAAAAGGTGGCAAAACTTGCTGTTCGTTTAATTCGGCATGTAACCTTATTTGTATTACCTTTTCAAGTAGTTTTGATCGGCCTATAGCTTTCCAATTTTGATTTATTTTTCCCCGGTTTGTGGAATAGTAGAATTTGGCCATGTTTCCATGCTTCAGGAAAGTATCCAATTTTTAGGCATGCATTAAACAAGCTTGCTAAATAAGCGAAGTATTTACGAGGGAGATTTGTTAAAATAGTATTTGTTATAAGGTCATAACCTGGTGCTTTTTCTTTGGTGGTGATTTCAATATTTGATGGATTTCCTTAGGTGACGTTGGTTTCGTAAGATTTGTATTAGTTGGCAAATTTTGTTCTAAATATTCCTTTACGTATAGGGTATGACGTGGTGGACATTTATTAAAAGGAGTAAATATGTGAGTTAGATGATTTCCGAATATTGTAACTTTTTCTTCATCGGTGCTATAAGCTTGTCCATTTTCGGTGATAGTTGCTATTTGTTTCTGAAGAGTAGCTTCATCTTTAGTGCGTTGCTCCTTTATTTGTTCGATTTCTTTTTTAAGTTCGCCGGATTGTGTTCTTTCTTTTTCTAGGGAATTTAACAGGGAAAATTCCATATCCCGTTTTGGAGTAAAAAAAATATGTCCAATATTGATCCAATTTTATGATATTAGTTATTTATTGATCCATTTGTCTTGATTTACTTTTTCATTAAAATCTGGAGATTTGTGGTTCTGCAGGAAAGTTTATGACATCGTCAAAAACTAACCATGCTTATTTTTCGATGAAAATAGGACTTCTTAATGAGGGTTTAGATCATATAAAAAAATATATGAGGCAAATTCTTCTTGTAATTTCAGTTTGACATAATCTCTTTTCCGATTCCGTTTATATATAGATTTTGGTAGATTTCTGTTAGATATACCTACGTCCGATATGACGTAAAACTTTTTAAAGGTATCGATAATTAGTCCTAATCATTCGATAATGTCCCGATAAAATCGTTAATTATCGAAACCTTCATCATTACGATAATTTTTAATTATCATCTCATTATTAATCATTCAAAAATAAATATTTTTATTCCTATTTCTTTCACAATTCTATTAATACTTCACAAAAATTTTACTTAATACTTCTAATACATTTATTTAATGTTAAATGTCTACGTGACATTTAAAAATCAACCCAATTTTTTTATTTCAAATTTGTGCTTAATTTTTTTTTAATTTTTATCAATGTACATCATTCTATTAAGAATAATTTGAACAATGAACACAACGAACGATGAAATGTTTGAAATCTACTTCAGGTGAGTTTTTACCCCTTTTCTTTATAATTACCCCTTAATAATAATAACCAAAATTATTTTTAATCGGAACCACAAAGTTTTAAAAACTATAAACTGCGCAGTAATTTTTTTTAAACAGTTAATTACGTAACGAGGCGAGGTTTTGTCCTAGATTAATCAAAGGATTAGTAAACGATTCGGTATTTGCGAACGAACAATGAACCACGTATTCAACGTAAACCGGATTCAATTTTGAATTGAGATTTTTTTTTTGTTTATAAAGGTAAACAACAATTTTAAATTGAAAAAAAAAATTTAAAGCGTTCATATGTCTCAAATTTCCATAATAGGTTTAATAAGTAAAATTGAAAGCAAATTTAGTATATTCCATTTAATTGATGTATAAATATTGCAAATTGGTGGGTAATAATTTTGCTATGTCCTAGAAGAAGGTAAGAAAGCACGAAACAATGTTCGCAAGGTCGAAGAACTACGTTGACCCAATACCGAACTATTGTATCACGTATCGCAAGTGCCACAAACTATTGTACGATTGATTATTTAGCTTAGAATAGCTTTGTGTTAGAGGTAGATTTCGTGTTGTTACATGATACGTATTATTTTTTTTTTAAATATTCTAACTCAGTTTAAACTGTTGCTTTGGATATTTCTTTCTCTTCATCATGTTTCATTAAGACTTGTTTAAAACGTTCGTTTTGTTGTAAAATTCAAATTTTGCTAATATTCAAGGAATTCCATTTTCCAAACAAATAAGAAGTACTAAGTCTTTGTCAAAATACATCGAAACAATTCCATATCAAGTCAACATCATTACTTTGTGTTTATTAAATCAAGTACAACAGTCAAATTTCCACGATGGCTGCATCAATTCTGCATCCATATCGAGCCTGCACCATATCTTTATCCAGTCTGCATTAATACTGTATCTTCAAATCCAAGAAGATTCGTCCAAGATTTGCATAATGTGTTCATACAGTTCTTATTACTCTGTGTACACCATCTCTGCATTAAATTCTTGCCATGTTTCCATCAAATTAACTTTGTACGGAGTTAAGTCTCCACCAATCGCATCTGTATCCATACTGCTTTTAACAGAACATGAAAAGTACTTCGGGATTTCATAAAATTCTACATTAAATTTCTATCATATTCTACTCAAGACTTCTTCCTGAGTCAAATCCATAATACTTTGACTAAATTAAAAGTGAAAAGATCACAGGTTGTAAATTATCTATATATTATCTCGAGGCGCTATCTCAATCTTTCTGACTCGTTATTGTAGCTCCTCGGCAGCAAGCGGTCACGGCTTCTATATTTATGAAACAGTAGGAATGTATATTCGACCTTGATATACAAAGGTATACAGTGAGGCAGTAGCTCGATAACGGTCTATCTTTTACTTTCATGATTGTATAACCTAGGTTTCGGTTTGTCACAAACAATAAAAAAATATTTTCGTTGCCTTGACATATACTAGTTACCTGTATGATAAGATCACAATGCATTGTTGTCATATGTTGAGTGGATAAAGCCGAGGTCGCTTGCGGCCGAGGCAGTATCTCGATCTCGTTTCATCATTTAGTTTCACGATTGTATGACCTGGGTATCAGTTTATCATAAGCAGTAAAGCAATATTAAACTAAAACTAGAACTAACAGTAGCACTAGACCTAGAAACTTCCGGGTTAAGCCGTGCGTCTTTTGAAAAAATGTTTGAGGTTTCTTGCTAGCATGATTTTGTCAAACTCTATGGTGTGTCCTCCTTTGTGACAATGCTCTCCGACTGTGGATTGTTGGATATTACTCAGTCGGACATTCCTGTGAGGCGAACATGGCGCTCGCATGGCAGCCCTTTTGGGAAGCCTATCAGCGTGCTTGTTACCTGAACAGGTCGAGTGTCCTTTTATCCATTGAAGTATAACACAGTTATGCACTGCGGCCTTCTCCAATGTCAGATCACAACCCATATCACCCAAAGCTTTATCTTTTAATTGCTCGATTATATGACCTGGTTTTCTGTCTGTCACAAACAATAAAAAAATATGTTTGTTGCCATGATATACAGGTGTCTCCCCGTTGAGTTTCATAATTTCTTAGAGTTAGTCCTTGCATCAAAAGTAGCAAAAAACTTCCAGTCAACATAGGTTCAATTCTCAACCGTTTTTGAGATATGGAATAACTTAATTAATTTAAATTACTGTCTTCTACAATATTTAGTTTTAATGATTTTAATAACCAAACAATGCCGTAAACAAACAAAAACAAAATCATAGCGATAAATTAATTGATTAAAGCTGCTCATGATGGCGACCCTGGACTGCCATACACAACTCTGCTCTTCGACTCAGTTCTTCTATCCAGTTGACATTTTCCATGTTTCCACGAACTTCCTGACATGCTCGATGGATTCTACCTACCAGTTCTTCTTTGGTGGCCGACTTCCCTTGTCCATAACCAATGGTTTTAACATTGCCCTAGAGGAAAAAATCGGGAGGGGTCAGGTCCGGTGACACGGGGGCCGTGCGACAGCTCCATTCCACCATATTCAGTGGTTTGGAAACGCAGTGTTCAAAAAGTCGGTGACGACCCTTCCATAGTCATGGACAAACCACATCATATTACATCATATCTCTGTTGCTGCTGACGCTAAACAATGTTGGCCATATCTAAGACAAAGAAAAGGTGGTGTTGGCGTGCCGGCGGTTGTTCGACATAACGGTGTCTCCTCGGGGAGGAAGTTTGAGAACTCTTTCCCGACTACTGCGGATCTGTGTTTGCCCCGCCGGTAATTACTGCATACTCCGAGGGGGACCATAGCCTTAATGCGATGCATGGTGTGGCTGTTTCCAAGGGTCCGAGCTCAGATAATGTACCTCTATGCTTAATTTTTAATATGACGGTGTTTTTCCATCTGTGCGGAAATGGGCGAAAATTACGCCTATTTTTAAGTCAGGAGATCGTAGTCTTGTAACTAGTTACCGTCCTATATCTATTTTACCAATAATGGGAAAAATCTTTGAAAGATTGGTTTACAGCAGGCTATTTTTTCAGATGATGCTCTGTGGGGATGTGGAGCAACACGGTTTTTATCCGGGGCGATCTGTGGACACCAACTTGTTAGAATACCTACTTTCTTTTTTCGACTATTGATAAAAACATCCAAGTAGATGCGATATACACTGACTTTAGCAAAGCTTTTGACAAAGTGGATCATTGTTTATTACTATTAAAGTTGGAGCGCGTTGGTGTCCTTTTGAACTGGTTTGCTTCGTACCTCTCCGATCGTAAGCAGGTGGTTGGGGTTGGTGGATATTCGTCCGGTCCTGTTATCATGTCTTCCGTAATGCCTCAGTGTAGTCATCTGGTCCCGCTCTTGTTGCCGCTATTTCGGACTGCGTTAACCTTCAGAATGACCTGAACAGATTTTATGATTTTAGTGAGATTAATAATTTGTCACTTAACATATCGAAGTGTCAAACTGTTACTTTTACGAGAACAAAGCAGTTCATTAAATTTGATTACCGGTGCGGAACATGCTTACTGAATCGTGTTGACACTATTAAAGACTTGGGCTTTGATCAACACGTTGATGCAGTGGTGGCCAGAGCTAATAGGATGCTGGGATATGTAATGCGCTCTTCTAAATCGTTTTGCAGCCTTATTATTTCTTTATACAATGCTTTCGTTAATAGTATTTTATCGTTCGGCAGTACAGTTTGGAACCCTCAGTATGACGCATACATTAACAGAATAGAGAGGATTCAGATAAGGTTTCTGAAGTATCTCTCGTATAAATTCCGGCATCTTTTTACAGAGTACCAATCCGCTTGTCAAATGTATCATATGTCCCTACTTCAGCAGCGCAGAACATGCAGTGATGCCTGCTTTCTGTTCAGGTTGGTCAGCATTGATTTGCATGTTCCACCTCGTCGGCTGCGCTATGACTTTCTGTTTTATGCGCCGACTGCCCGGACAAATTCGTATATAAATTCTTGGGTCTGGACCGCCTTGGGTTGGACATATTCGCCATCACGCCGCACAACTTCAAATAAATTATTCGTAATGCCGTGCTCGCCCTACCAGTTGTGTGATTCAAGAAGTATGGGAAACTCTTCTTTTAGAAATCTCCTGTAGATTTGACTGGTCAAAGTTCCATCAAAGATTTTCGGTCCCAGGTCATCGCATGACATTTGCGATGATTTCTCCCCACACACGACTCTAGCTCATTAGTCTTTTTCGGGAAGGATCCTGTTTCCGGAGCGATCGAAAACAGTTCATGATGCTTGTCGGACAAGGATGTCTTCGATTCGGGTAGCGGTCTGCGTGCTCTCTTGCAGCTTCTGAAGCGTTTCCTCCACAATAGCAATACAAAAATATCATGTCGGTGTACTCTTCATTCGTAAAAAGAGGCATGTTTAAAGGTTCTACGAGCGAAATCCAATGACAAAAAATACTAAGAAACTGCTTCATTGACGACTGTGAAAAAGCCATCTTCATGCGCATTCCATCTAAAAGAAGTAAAATTAAATTAGTTACTAGTGACCGTAACTTTAAAGACTTTTGACCACCCATATCTCGAAAACGGTTGAGAATTGCACCTATGTTGACCGGAAGTTTTTTTTTAAATTTTAATGCAAAGAATAACCCTCCGAAGTTATGCCACTCAACGGGGAGACATTTGTTTTAAGGCATTGAGAGGATGAAGCCAAGGTCGCTTGTGGCCGAGGCAGTAGCTCGATCACGATTTATCTTTTAGTTTCTGGATTGTTGACCCGCTTGAATCAAGCCTTGGCATCCTTTAACTTTTGCCGCCAATTTTCTCTTTCCCTGGCCTCTGTTTTCCTGTTTCTGCCCCCGATTATCTCCTTAGCGTCCCGGTCGACTGCACCCTCTTATTCCATCTTCAGCCGCCCTTATGGTCTCTATCCATGCATCATACCGATTAGTCGCTTTGGCATTCTTCATTCTGCCATTCTATCACATTTCCAGCCCATCTTAAACGCTGGAGTCTGATTGTGTTCAGTGTCCTCACGTTCCATGTTCCAATCTCTCTAACCATTTTCGTTTGCCGAGTTGTCGTCGATAAGACTGTCTAATCAGGCTTGGGATGAGTTTTGAGCTACTCAATCCATCCATTCCTCATCACCGGCGTAGTTCTTCGTAATATATACATGTAATTAAATAACAATAGTTAAATTTAATATATTCAGTCTGTTTATGTTTATTGTTTATAACACTTGATGGAATGTGGTTTAATCATTTACAAAAAAAAGGAAAAAATAATTAAATAAAAATAATAAATTCCATTAATGATTAAAGGACAAGGTAGATAATCAAGGATACAAGCAAAATTATCTATACTAGAAGGTGACAAATTGGAGATTGCCGAGTTACGACGTCGTTTCGTAATCGCATTTCCCGATTAGAACGTGCAAAATAATTTGTTATTAAATAGAAAGAAATCGATTCGCTCGGTTTTAGATAAGAAAAAAAGTATGTACCTAAGCATGATGAAACGTTTAAATAAAAACATAAAATAATAATCAATAATTATATCAAATCAAATTTATTTATTGATTTGACTTTAATAAATATTTTTTCAAAGTTAATGTTTGAAAGTGATTATTTTTTTGTTATTGACTTAATTTCAAATTCAAGTTCAATATTAACCTTGCTCCAGTTTTTTTCTTATTTAATACGAGTTAAAAGTTTACCCTTGATTATTTATTTCTATTTCTAAAAAAGAAATTGTGTGGGTTTGTTATGGGTTTTAGAAAAAGTACAAAAAAATCAAAGTTGTTTACAATTTCTCGAAATAGCGATTAGAACGAAACGAAAAAAAAATACACTGAAAAACCTCGTGATTATCTTGAAACATGGCCAAAAAAATGTTGTTTAAGATAACTTTAAAAATATAAAGAAAAATATAACTAAGATTATATAATCGTTTATTTTAGATTTTTTTTCGAGAAATTAATGATAATAATAAACGAATTGGTGAATTAAGAGGATTATTTTCATGAAGAATTAAAATATTTATCTTTTGAGTCATAAAAATTATTTTATTAAAATTACTCATCAAAATGATTTTATTAGTAATGTTATTAAAAAAAATAAAGTAAACAAAACGTTCGTCACGTGCACGTGATTTCAAAAGTTTCCAAAAAAGATAACGAATTCAATTTCAATAGTAATAAAAAGTTAAAAATAAAGGGTTTAATACGTCAAGAAATTTTATATAAAGTCCTTTTAAATCGGGTTATAAATTACAAATATAATATTAAATAATTTATTATACCCTAGGTGTATTATATACATTTTAATCTTTGTTTACAAGATTTCCAGATTGGAAATTTTAAAATCACTCTTGAGTACGGCCAATTCCACTACATGATTTATAATTTGATATCTATTATTATAGCCTTAAATCATCTCAATATCTTCAAATGAAATCTCCGAATAACACCTAATGGATTCTAATTACTCTGGTTGAGTTAATGTCTAAAGACATTAAATGGTTTCATTATAAAAACAAGTTTCTGAAACCCCTCAAGTTTCTTAGTTTATATAGTACTTTGTCTATTTATCATATTAAACGTGCATACGTTAAAAATTGTATCAGAGGTTAGTGGATGAAAATTGGCCGAATCTTGATACTTCTTTATATTTAGATGCAAGTTTTTGATTTAGTAATTCGTGAAATTGTGAAGCACAAAGTAATAGCCTGTTATTCTAGAATGCAGCTAGATAAGCAAGAGTTGCATGGCAAAAGATAATCTGGAGTTCAGTTCAGGTAAAAGCATCTTTGATGTATTCATGACTTACTTCAAGCATGTAATCCAATTGATCCAGAAGCTCCAAGTTAATAACCATAGACAACGCCATTTATATGATTCAGTAAGATAGCGACTGCCAGAATGGATATTCTGCATGAACTGATTAAGACCATGCGATTTGATCCCTCTAGACATTTCCTTGGAAGGTTTTCTGAAACTGCAGTTCTATGCCAATAAGTTGTAATCGACCAATGCCCTTAAAATCAACTTAATTCAGGCCATCGCCTAAATTCAGCCATATATGCGGATGAATCATTGAACGAATCCAAAATACCTTAACTCTACCTAAGTATTCTGCATTATTCGCTCTTATGGCAAAAATACTTTATTCAGCTGTAGCAAACAGTTCTTCCATACAAACTGCTTTAATGAGTTGCATTCGTCTGGTTCGATATTTACTAAGTTTAATCTAATTGCTTCAATGAATGGTCTAACTTTAAATAATTTATCATGTTAATTGGACAATTGATCTTGTTGCATCTGAATGTAATGGCTAAAACCACTTTCTAACATATTGAAACGCTAAATAACATAGAACAATTAAATTCTGCAATAGTGCGACATCATAATTCGGATTAGCCAAAACATTAACAATGTCTAAATTGTTCTGTCATGGAAGTCGTAATTAAATTTTGTCTCCAGATGTTATTGCTCTTACCTGGTCCCATTATTTTTCTCAAAACTCTTCTTTCGAACCTATTACCTGTATTCTCCTTCCTGTCCATCATAGTCCACACCTCACTTCCGTAGCTTGCAGTATGCTTTATTGCTGTTAGGTAAGCTAGGTAAGCACGAGTTGCATGTGCTATCATCTACCATCAAAAGATTATCAAAAGATAATGTGGAGTTCAGTTCAGGCAAAAGCATCTTTGATGTTTTCATGACTTATTTCAAGCATGTATATTTATCAAGATCATCATTTGTCGATAGAACATTTTTCTCTAGAGAAGGCTAAGGGAGCGTTGAAGAATGCAAACAACTTTTCTTCTGCTTCTGAAGCTTATTTCAGTGATACGTTGGCTTTTTTCTCTTTTTGTTCTCCTCCTTTTAATTTCTTGTTCGTCTACACTTTTTATTACAGTTTTAGATTCCTATCTTTTTTCTATCATTCCTCACCCAACACGTCTGAGTTCTTCACAGACTTCAACTTGGCGAATTTTGCATTGGACTGCATCCATACAAGATCAAATTGATCCAGAAGCTCCGAGTTAATAACCATAGACAACGCCGTTTATATGATTCAGCAAGATAGCGACTGCCAGAATGGATATTCTGCATGAACTGATTTAAGACCATGCGATTTGATCCCTCTTTCCTTGGAAGGTTTTCTGAAATTGCAGGTCTATGCCAATAAGTTGCAATCGACCAATGCCCTTAAAGTCAACTTAATTCAGTCAATTGATGCGGATGAATCATTGAACGAATCCAAGAATACCTTAACACTACCTAAGTATTCTGCATATTGGCTCTGACTGTTCTTTTGGCAAAAATACTTTATTCCTATTTTCACAATATGGTTTATAATTCTCATTCTTAGGTAAATTATCATAGTTGCGACTGGGTCCAGCTGTAGCAAATAGTTCTTCCATACAAACTGCTTTAATGATGAACATGTCTTGAAAAGGATTATGATTTGATCAAGCGAATTGCATTCTTCTGGTTCGATATTTACTAAGTTTAATCTAATTGCTTCAATGAATGGTCTAACTTTAAATAATTTATAATGTTAATTGGACAATTGATCTTGTTGCATCTGAATGTAATGGATAAAACCACTTTCTAACATATTGAAAGATTAGCGAAAACATTAACAATGTCTAAATTATTCTGTCATGGAAGTCGTAATTAAATTTGGATCTCCAGGTGTTATTGCTCTTACCTGGTCCCATTATTTTTCTCAAAACTCTTCTTTCGAACCTATTAACTGTATTCTCCTTCCTGTCCATCATAGTCCACACCTCATTTCCGTAGCTTGCAATATTCTTAATAGCTATTTTGTGAACTTGCAGCTTATTATTGCTACGTAATAGTCCCTTTCACTCGGAGAAGGAAGCTACAAATAAAAGCGCCCTCCATTGAAAGCAGAACTATTAACCTCAAAACAGAAGTTAAATACGTAGGGGTAATACTAGACAGTAAACTAAACTGGAACTCACATTTAGATAAGATCTCAAACCACGAATGGCTCATTGGACATACGTAGCAATAATCAGACCCATGGTCGCCTACGCCTCATTGGTTTGGTGGCCAAATACAAAACATAAGACAGCACAACAACAGTGGCAACCTCAGAGGACACCTCGAAATCCTCAAGGACCCATGTCTAAATCACCTGATTGAAATTAAAACGGACCTTATACTTCTGATGCTTCAAAGACAGTTAGATCCGGAGTAGGTATGGGCATCAGTTGACCAAACAGCCACATTAAACTGCCCCTCAACTCGGACATAATAATTTTCCAAGCAGAAGTATGGAGTCACACCTACACGTGTGACTCCGCACTGATCAGAGAGTGTACCAGCAACCTGACAGAACTTGCTAGGGGCAATGATGTTACCCTATGGTGGGTTCCAGGTCACAGCAACATTGAGGGCAATGAGAAGGCGGACAAGCTGGTCAAAGAGGCAGCGAACACGCCCTTCATTGGATCCCAACCTGGCTGTGGACTAAAAAAAAGCCACCTAAAACAAATAATTAACAATTGGGAGGTGTCAAAACAAAAACAAAGAGGTGTTATGCCTCAGCAAAGGGGATCTAAGGACGCTACTTGATCGGCCATGCGCCCCTAAAATACCACCTCTTCCACATTGGACAAGCTGAGGATCAAACTTGTCGACTTTGTAACGACGAGTCAGAAAGTCAGAATTTCTCCCTCTTCCGTACTAACTGAATAAGGTTTTATTAGTTAGCAACTTTCTATTAGCTAGTAGCTTTCTGATTTTATCTTTCTTACTATGGATTCCGAAGCCAAATTTCTTCAAGCCTTTGGAGGTATTAAATATATTTGTTACGTGATTTTGAATTTGCATCGCTACTACTGTGTCTTCGATTGATACTTTTACTATTCTGATTAATTTATGATCACTACATCAGCTGCGAACGCTATTGCTTGTACACTTCTTCTATAAATAACCTTCTCAAGAGGAAGGTTAAATAGGTTGCTAGACAAGGTATCTATTTCCAACATTGCTGAATACAACTTTAATCTATCAACCATGTCGTAAGTTTTTTGAAGTCTACGAAGATTAAATGACCCTCGACATTAAATGTATATGTGTGACGAAATATGATCATTTTTTGAGTTGTCTTCTGAATCCCTTCCGATTAAGTCCCAGTGTTTTTTCCACATTTTGTATTAACATGCTATGACAGGGCGATATATGCTGCAATCAGCAAAGTTATTCCTGACAGTTAGCGCAGTCGTGTATATCTTCTTTCTTGTGTACTGAGCAGATAATCCCAGTCCATTCTTCTCCTATCATACTTGTATCAACTCTGTGGAAGTATATTGTGAATCAGATCCCGGAGATTTATTATTTGCTTGAAATTTCAACTTCTTGTATCTTCTTGCATATAATTCCAGTCCATTCTTCTCCTGCCATACTTGTATCAACAGTCTGTGGAACTGTATTGTGAATGTCTGGCCGCTTTAAAAATTCTTAGGTAAACTGTCAGATCTTGGAGATTTATTATTTGCTAAAGATTGAAACTTCAACTGAAGGTGGTTGAGTTTGTTGATTCCCATTTAATTGTGTATATTCTTGTTGTTCACTGTCAGAGTTCAACAGTGTTCTTAATTAGCTTTACTTTTGGGTTAAAACGATTGCGTTCACTTTCTATTTAACACTTCCATCAGTTCAAAGTCCCTATTATTTTGTGATCTTTTTTGTGTAGTAGCAATTTTAGTTCTAGTTCCCCTCCTTATCAATTTGTAGGTAGATTCAGTTCTTTTCCTCTACCACTTTTTTGCATTCTTCGTCAAACCAATTATTTTTCTGATAGCTTGGTTTTTGGTTCAGCACCTCTTCTGTGGTTTCATCTATTGTTGTGTTAAAGATTGTCCAGGTGATATTTATTCCAGTAGTGTTCCATCCTATATATTAATGTTATTAGTATTTTATTTTTGTCTTCATTTTTCCTTATCCATGACTTAATTCTATCAAGATGGCAAACTTTACAAGTCTGATTCCGTTATGATTATACTCTTGATATAAACTATATGGTCCAATTGCGATAATTAGTACATTTTAGCTTATCTTTCTTTTTATTGCTTTAGATAAAAGCATATAATGCTTCTTAGCAGTCTTCAGGGATTGCTTTTTTCTTCCTTACTTGCGTTATCAGTGCATGGATGGGTGCCTTGTTATTCTTTTGGGCCTTGATTGCTTTTTGACTACTTCTAGTTTGGAGGATCTCTGCTTTCTTCCTTTTCCGTTGCAAGTAGCGCTTGGAACAATTGTTTTCAGGTGCTTTTTATCTTTTCAGTGTCACTTTCTATTTGTCCCCTTTCATCTTTACAAGTATTTATTCTGGGTTTGTATCTCTCCCTATTTGTATGCTTATCAGCTATCTGCACCTTTTAGGTCAATATCTTTGAAGTCCTCTTCTATTTTTGTAATTAGGTTGTTCTCATATTTCCTTTTCTTACTTCTACACATTTTCTGTTTTTCTTTCTCCACCTTTTACCTTTCTGCATTCTTGAGAAGAAAGATTTTTTTTAATTTAACAATATATACAATGTAATATACAATATGAGGGATCGCCTTCACTCTCCTAAGCACCTTGTGGGTTTGGTTGGGTTAGGTTGGGTTAGTTTCCCATAATGTTTGTTTAGCTTCAAGTTGATATGATTTTTCCAAATGAGTCTTATATCTAAATGAATAGATTACAGATAGAGATATTTTACTGCTTCTTCGTTGTTTTTCCACTCCATCTGTTTGTCGTTGATAACTAATTGTTAAGGGTTTCTAATACGTCTTAATGTAAAAATATCATATTTGTTTATCTTTGTCTTAATAGTTTGTAATTTATTTATGGCTGTGAATAGATCTTCATCTTTTATAAATAAGACTGTATCATCCATCATTCTGAATAATTTCGGTGATATAAGTATTAAAAAGAATGGGGGCCAAGACACTGCCTTGTGGAACAACTACTCGTATTGGCGATTTGGAGGAGAAGCAGTCGTGGATTTTTTTGGATAAGGTTCAGTTTGTCAGGAAAGATAGGATTGATTTCAGGTATTGTGGAAAATCAAGTTTAAAGAACTTGAATTTCAATCCATCTAACCAAATTTGATAGAAAGCTTATGTAATGCCCAAGAAGAGCGCTGTTGTGACATTTTGTTTTCGAAACTATCTTCTAGTACTTCAACTATTCGTTGGAATTGATGACTTTTGAGTGTTGAATTGACAAGATGGTAATATCTGTTGTTTATGTAACTCATCTCATTATCAGCAATATCATTTTTAATCTTCTCAAGGACTTTTGATAACATGCATAATGAACTAATGGGCCTGTAGCTTTCCAGTTTAGATTTGCATTTACCTGGTTTATGGAATAACAGTATATTAGCATGCTTCCATAGTTCAGCTGAACTATGGAACATAAACAACAGATATTCAACCTCTTCTTCCGATTTTTTATGCTTACTGTCGCCATTGCTGCTTCCGCAATTGTTGTTTTAATTACTTTTCAATGGTCCTCTACTGGGTGATGCGGTTGTCCTTCTTGTATTAGTTTCTACAGTTCTCGTTCAAACCTTTCTATACCTAAACTAAAACTAGACTTAACACTAGCACTATCACTAGAACTAACACTAGACCTAGAAACTTCCGTTAAGCTCTTTCTTTACCTTTCGGTAGCTTTAATTTTTCATGTCCAATTTTTCTCATTTCCCTCGATTTTCGTTGTTCACGTTCCTCTTCTTGATTTAACATCGAATATACTTCTAGCTGCTCTTTGATCCGCTTATATCTATGTGGCTTTATGGATAGACAGTTTGGTCATATTTCAGTGGCAAAGTTAATTATGCATTTTTCAAGCTCCTTCGTGTCTCGGAATTGCTTTTCCAAGTCCCCTCATTTCTTTCATTTCTGCATCTCCATTCTCTTATCTTATACAGGGTGCGGCAAAATTCCCTCCATAATTTGAAGGTTGAATAAAAAACAGATAGTACAAATTAATGAAACTGTATTAACACGAATGGAATCTACAAAATGGGAAGTTACGTTATTATGTTTTAGGAGATTCTTTTTTTGAACAGTATATCGCTCAAGTGTTTTCCTTCGTTATCAATGTATTGTCGAATGCGAGTTCGGAAGTTACCATTACTGGAGTGCACAAAACCCTCGGGAACTCCATGTAAAGCCTCTGCATAGTAGACGTGTTAATTTGTGGTGAGTGATTAACAGTATCGGGATCATCTTTTTTGAAGAAGGAGGAGTGACAGTTCAAATGCTTCAAACTTTTCTGGCACCACGATTCAATGTGATACAGATTCAACAGGATATGTGGCTTTAGCGGGCCACTGCTCACGCAAGCATGAGATCTTCAAAAACTTAGGCAGCTGTTCCCAGAACGCTTGATGTCTTCGCGCGGAGACATCCACCGGCCAGTACGATCTCCAGACCTTACTCCCTGTGATTTTGTTGTATGGAAGTTTCTTAAGGCTGAAGTGTACAAACATCGTCCGAGGACTCTGCCAGCCCTACGACAAACGATTCAAGAAGAGATTGCTCGTATTCCTCAAGAAATGTTGTAATGGCGAACTTCCGAACTCATATTCAGCAATGTATTGATAAGGAAGGAAAACACTTGGGCGATATACTGTTCAAAAAGAGAAACTTGTAAAATATAATAACGGAATCTGTTTTTTATTCAACTTTCAAATTAGGGAGGGAGTTTTGCCACACCCTCTATAATAAAGAGTTCTTGATAGTACTTTATCCATTCTTCCAATTTTTTCTTCTGCTTTATGGTTTGCTATAGCTCCATGAACTGAACTCTTGTGACCATTCTTTGTTTCCTTCCATTTTTAGCAATTAATTGGCTTTTATAGCTATTGAGTGCCTAATCCAATGCCAAAACCGCTTTTCAGAGGACAAAGATTTTCTGCAGACTTTTCTTCCCTTAGTCAATAGGTTTCGATTATTTAAGGGCGCTCCTCACCCTCACTCATCAATCTCATAACTTGGCATACTCTTCCAGGACGTGAGAGCAGGATTTGTTGGCAGAGTTGATTTTGTTGCTCATTGACGAAGAATATTTTTGTCTTCAGTTCTTGAGAGCTTTTTGGGTGTACATTTTAAACAGAGTTGGTGACAGGCAGAATCCAGTTACATTATTCAATTGATTTTAAAGTTTTGATGTGATCTTATACAATTGATTATAAATTAGTTGCAAACGTGATGGCCTTTAATGTTCTCATTTCATATCTTGCAAGAATGAATAAGATAAAATCGAAAATAAAAATGATTTTATGAACTCAAATTGACTCGTCAACTAAAACAATTAACATTCTCAATTAAAAGTAATCACGACCGGCCAAACTAATTAAATCGATTAAAATAGTTTGTTGTTGGCAAACTGACAGATCATCATTTGTCGATAGAACATTTTTCTCTAGAGAAGGCTAAGGGAGCGTTGAAGAATGCAAACAACTTTTCTTCTGCTTCTGAAGCTTATTTCAGTGATACGTTGGCTTTTTTCTCTTTTTGTTCTCCTCCTTTTAATTTCTTGTTCGTCTACACTTTTTATTACAGTTTTAGATTCCTATCTTTTTTCTATCATTCCTCACCCAACACGTCTGAGTTCTTCACAGACTTCAACTTGGCGAATTTTGCATTGGACTGCATCCATACAAGATCAAATTGATCCAGAAGCTCCGAGTTAATAACCATAGACAACGCCGTTTATATGATTCAGCAAGATAGCGACTGCCAGAATGGATATTCTGCATGAACTGATTTAAGACCATGCGATTTGATCCCTCTTTCCTTGGAAGGTTTTCTGAAATTGCAGGTCTATGCCAATAAGTTGCAATCGACCAATGCCCTTAAAGTCAACTTAATTCAGTCAATTGATGCGGATGAATCATTGAACGAATCCAAGAATACCTTAACACTACCTAAGTATTCTGCATATTGGCTCTGACTGTTCTTTTGGCAAAAATACTTTATTCCTATTTTCACAATATGGTTTATAATTCTCATTCTTAGGTAAATTATCATAGTTGCGACTGGGTCCAGCTGTAGCAAATAGTTCTTCCATACAAACTGCTTTAATGATGAACATGTCTTGAAAAGGATTATGATTTGATCAAGCGAATTGCATTCTTCTGGTTCGATATTTACTAAGTTTAATCTAATTGCTTCAATGAATGGTCTAACTTTAAATAATTTATAATGTTAATTGGACAATTGATCTTGTTGCATCTGAATGTAATGGATAAAACCACTTTCTAACATATTGAAAGATTAGCGAAAACATTAACAATGTCTAAATTNAAGACAAATAATGATTAAATTTCCTTCAAGACGCTACTTGTTTCATCTTCATATCTCAAATAGTTTTTGAGATATGATTATTTAAGTTTTATCATCTCAACTTTATTACAATAATTTACTGGGTTGCAATCAAATATTCATAACATCGAAAATTGTAAGAATTAGAAAATGATTATCAACGCAATCGATAATAATAAATTTTGCTTCAAAACGCTTCTTATTTCATCATCTTATCTCAATTTGTTCTCGAGATATGATGATTTAAGTTTGATTCATCTCAACTTACTAACAACGCATTACTGAATTGGGTGTATTCGAATGACAAGGACTTCGTGATTTGTGGGATTTAAAAAGTAACCTTCAACGTGACAAATAATGATTAAATTTCCTTCAAGACGCTACTTGTTTCATCTTCACATCTCAAATAGTTATTGAGATATGGTTATTTAAGTTTGATTCATCTCAACTTGCCATGTATTACTTGGTGTACTCGAATAATCGTGACTTCGAGATTTGTGCGATTAGAAAAATGATCTTTAACGAGACAAATAATGATTAAATTTCCTTCAAGACGCTACTTTTTTCATCTTCATATCTCAAATAGTTTTTGAGATATGATTATTTAAATTTTATCATCTCAACTTTATAACAATAATTTACTGGGTTGCAATCAAATATTCATAACATCGAAAATTGTAGGAATTGGAAAATGATTATCAACACAATCGATAATAATAAAATTTGCTTCAAAACGCTTCTTATCTCATCATCTTATCTCAATTTGTCCTTGAGATATAATGATTTAAGTTTGATTCATCTCAACTTACTAACAACGCATTACTGGATTGGGTGTATTCGAATGACAAGGACTTCGTGATTTGTGGGATTTAAAAAGTAATATTCAACGTGACAAATAATGATTAAATTTCCTTCAAGACGCTACTTGTTTCATCTTCATATCTCAAATAGTTTTTGAGATATGATTATTTAAGTTTGATTCATCTCAACTTACAATATATTAATGGGTGTACTCGAATAATCGTGACTTTGAGATTTGTGCTATTAGAAAAATGATCTTTAACAACATAAATAATGATTAAATTTCCTTCAAGACACTACTTGTTCCATTTTCATATCTCAAATAGTTTTTGAGATATGATTATTTAAGTTTTATCACTTCAACTTTATTACAACAATTTACTGGGTTGCAATCAAATATTCATAACATCGAAAATTGTAGGAATTAAAAAAATGATTATCAATACAATCGTTAATAATAAAATTTGCTTCAAGACGTTTCTTATATCATCATCTTATCTCAATTTGTTCTTGAGATATGATGCTTTAAGTTTGATTCATCTCAACTTACTAACAACGTATTACTGGGTTGGGTGTATTCGAATGACCAGGATTTCGAGATATGTGCGATCAGAAAAATGATCTTTATCAAGACGAATAATGATTAAATTTCCTTCAAGACGCTACTTGTTTCATCTTCATATCTCAAATAGTTTTTGAGATATGATTATTTAAGTTTTATCATCTCAACTTTATTACAATAATTTACTGGGTTGCAATCAAATATTCATAACATCGAAAATTGTAGGAATTGGAAAATGATTATCAACACAATCGATAATAATAAAATTTGCTTCAAAACGCTTCTTATCTCATCATCTTATCTCAATTTGTTCTTGAGATATAATGATTTAAGTTTGATTCATCTCAACTTACTAACAACGCATTACTGGATTGGGTGTATTCGAATGACAAGGACTTCGTGATTTGTGGGATTTAAAAAGTAATATTCAACGTGACAAATAATGATTAAATTTCCTTCAAGACGCTACTTGTTTCATCTTCATATCTCAAATAGTTTTTGAGATATGATTATTTAAGTTTGATTCATCTCAACTTACAATATATTAATGGGTGTACTCGAATAATCGTGACTTTGAGATTTGTGCTATTAGAAAAATGATCTTTAACAACATAAATAATGATTAAATTTCCTTCAAGACACTACTTGTTCCATTTTCATATCTCAAATAGTTTTTGAGATATGATTATTTAAGTTTTATCACTTCAACTTTATTACAACAATTTACTGGGTTGCAATCAAATATTCATAACATCGAAAATTGTAGGAATTAAAAAAATGATTATCAATACAATCGTTAATAATAAAATTTGCTTCAAGACGTTTCTTATATCATCATCTTATCTCAATTTGTTCTTGAGATATGATGCTTTAAGTTTGATTCATCTCAACTTACTAACAACGTATTACTGGGTTGGGTGTATTCGAATGACCAGGACTTCGAGATTTGTGGGATTAGAAAAATAATCTTTATCAAGACGAATAATGATTAAATTTCCTTCAAGACACCACTTGTTTCATCTTCATATCTCAAATAGTTTTTGAGATATGATTATTTAAGTTGTATCATCTCAACTTTTTTACAATAATTTACTGGGTTGCAATCAAATATTCATAACATCGAAAATTATAGTAATTGGAAAATGATTATCAACACAATCGATAATAATAAAATTTGCTTCAAAACGCTTCTTATCTCATCATCTTATCTCAATTTGTTCTTGAGATATGATGATTTAAGTTTGATTCATCTCAACTTACTAACAACGTATTACTGGGTTGGGTGTATTCGAATGACCAGGACTTCGAGATTTGTGGGATTAGAAAAATAATCTTTATCAAGACGAATAATGATTAAATTTCCTTCAAGACACCACTTGTTTCATCTTCATATCTCAAATAGTTTTTGAGATATGATTATTTAAGTTGTATCATCTCAACTTTTTTACAATAATTTACTGGGTTGCAATCAAATATTCATAACATCGAAAATTATAGTAATTGGAAAATGATTATCAACACAATCGATAATAATAAAATTTGCTTCAAAACGCTTCTTATCTCATCATCTTATCTCAATTTGTTCTTGAGATATGATGATTTAAGTTTGATTCATCTCAACTTACTAACAACGTATTACTGGGCTGGGTGTATTCGAATAACCAGGACTTCGAGATTTGTGCGATCAGAAAAATGATCTTTATCAAGACTAATAATGATTAAATTTCCTTCAAGACGCTACTTGTATGATCTTCATATCTCAAATAGTTTTTGAGATATGGTTATTTAAGTTTGATGCATCTCAACTTACTTACAATGTATTACTGGGTGTACTCGAATAATCGCGACTTCGAGATTTGTGCGATTAGAAAAATGATCTTTAACAAGACAAATAATGATTAAATTTCCTTCAAAACGCAACTTGTTTCATCTTCATATCTCAAATAGTTTTTGAGATATGATTATTTAAGTTTTATCATCTCAACTTTTTTACAATAATTTACTGCGCTGCAATCAAATATTCATAACATCGAATATTGTAGGAATTGGAAAATGATTATCAACACAACCGATAATAATAAATTTTGCTTCAAAACGCTTCTTATCTCATCATCTTATCTCAATTTGTTCTTGAGATATGATGATTTCAGTTTGATTCATCTCAACTTATTAACAACGCATTACTGAGTTGGGTGTATTCGAATAACCAAGACTTCGAGATTTGTGCGATCAGAAAAATTATCTTTATCAAGACAAATAATGATTAAATTTCCTTCAAGACGCTACTTGTTTCATCTTCATATCTCAAATAGTTTTTGAGATATGATTATTTAAGTTTTATCATCTCAACTTTTTTACAATAATTTACTGCGCTGCAATCAAATATTCATAACATCGAATATTGTAGGAATTGGAAAATGATTATCAACACAATCGATAATAATAAAATTTGCTTCAAGACACTTCTTACCCCATCATCTTATCTCAATTTGTTCTTGAGATATGATGCTTTAAGTTTGATTCATCTCAACTTACTTACAATGTATTACTGGGTTGGGTGTATTCGAATGACCAAGATTTCGAGATTTGTAGGATTAGAAAAATAATCTTTATCAAGACGAATAATAATTAAACTTCCTTCAAAACACCACTTGTTTCATCTTCATATCTCAAATAGTTTTTGAGATATGATTATTTAAGTTTTATCATCTCAACTTTATTACAATAATTTACTGGGTTGCAATCAAATATTCATAACATCGAAAATTGTAGGAATTGGAAAATGATTATCAACACAACCGATAATAATAAATTTTGCTTCAAAACGCTTCTTATCTCATCATCTTATCTCAATTTGTTCTTGAGATATGATGATTTCAGTTTGATTCATCTCAACTTATTAACAACGCATTACTGAGTTGGGTGTATTCGAATAACCAAGACTTCGAGATTTGTGCGATCAGAAAAATTATCTTTATCAAGACAAATAATGATTAAATTTCCTTCAAGACGCTACTTGTTTCATCTTCATATCTCAAATAGTTTTTGAGATATGATTATTTAAGTTTTATCATCTCAACTTTATTACAATAATTTACTGCGCTGCAATCAAATATTCATAACATCGAAAATTGTAGGAATTGGAAAATGATTATTAACACAATCGATAATAATAAAATTTGCTTCAAGACGCTTCTTATCTCATCATCTTATCTCAATTAGTTCTTAAGATATGATGCTTTAAGTTTGATTCATCTCAACTTACTAACAACATATTACTGGGCTGGGTGTATTCGAATAACCAGGATTTCGAGATTTGTGCGATCAGAAAAATGATCTTTATCAAGACTAATAATGATTAAATTTCCTTCAAGACGCTATTTGTTTCATCTTCATATCTCAAATAGTTTTTGAGATATGGTTATTTAAGTTTGATTCATCTCAACTTACAATGTATTAATGGGCGTACTCGAATAATTGTGACTTTGAGATTTGTGCGATTAGAAAAATGATCTTTAACAAGACAAATAATGATTAAATTTCCTTCAAGACACCACTTGTTTCATCTTCATATCTCAAATAGTTTTTGAGATATGATTATTTAAGTTTTATCATCTCAACTTTATTACAATAATTTACTGGGTTACAATCAAATATTCATAACATCGAAAATGGTAGGAATTGGAAAATGATTATCAACACAATCGATAATAATAAAATTTGCTTCAAAACGCTTGTTATCTCATCATCTAATAAATGATTTATATCAATGTATTACTGGGTTGGGTGTATTCGAATGACCAGGATTTCTAGATTTGTGCGATCAGAAAAATAATCTTCAACAAGACAAAAAATGATTCAAGACGCTACTTGTTTCATCTTCATATCTCAAATGGTTTTTGAGATATAATTCTTTAAGTTTTATCATCTCATATTTGTTACAATTTTGCCGGCCGTGAAATCCTCTTTAGATTTCTTTTCATTTAGAATTTGACTGCTACTTACTCACTCAAATAAGATGTATAAGGGCAAACACATTGCCACGGTGATGATTTTCATTGCCATATATCATAGATCAAATGGAACTATTCAGTTAGTTGATCACTTTTCATTGAAGAAGCAAAGAATTACACCAAATTTAGTTACAGGGTTATCAACAACTGAGTTTATCTTTGGTAAATTGCTAATTAGAAAATTAAAGGCATCAAATAAGATGGAAAAAATCTAAAAGATCTTCTATTCAGTATCGAGAGTTTTCCAACTTGATGGCAGCATCAGTTATTATATGTCAAAGGTTTTATTCTGCATCATAGTGTCTGTCAACTTGTTGGCAGTATCTCGAAACTTCTATATCGTAGTCTGACAACTTGTATATGATTTATTCTATGACTGTTCCGTTGAATTGTTGAGATGAACAAGAGTTTCATAACTTCTGAACAAAGTGATATTGTCATTTCGCTTTCATCTAATCTGCACACTTCATACGATGTAATTTCCTGGTAACAACCTTTATGCATTATCCAATTGGGTCAGTGTTGACGTAAAAATGCCAAAATGACAAACAAGAAAAAATGGAACAAGTTTAAAAAATGTTTCTTCGCAAATCAACGATGAATTAGCAGCAACTTAGTTTTGCTTAACTTCTTCCACATTTCCTGGGATGAGTACTGTTCGTAGAACCCTTGGTGTTCTTTGATTCAATAGAGTTCTCTTCTACGAGGTATCTTTCACGAAATATTTTTACGAAACTAAACTGCTCTGGTAGACTCCTTTTTCTGATCGTACATAGTCCTATGTTCTGAACTAGCAGATGATCATATAATTGATTTCTGCGTAATCTTGTATGTGCTGGTTCCGTATAAATGCTCCTATTTGTATGATACATTTGTTTGTTCGTTCCTTCATCTCTTTCATCTTCCATGGCATCTCCAAAGTAAGCTACAATGTGATGGTAGACTTTGTCAAGAGGAAATTTCGAATATTCGAAGACATGAAAAATGAGCAGAACTTGAAAAGCGGGGTTGAAAGGGGTGATAACACTGTTGTTAAGAACAGACTATGCATTGATTATGAATAAACTTTAAAATAGCATAAAGTTTGGCTATTAGCTAGGCAGATATGGTTTATCAGGAAACGTTAGGATTTATTGCCAGAAATATTTCGATGTTTGCAAACTTAAAACCTGTTGAGTTTGATCATTAAGGTTAGGTATTGCTGCATTGTAGGATTTCTATTTTCTTTGATACACATCGCCAGTGTCGAGAAATGACATCAAAATCTCTCTTTTTTTGAATTTGGTGGCTACATCCTCGTGTTGACTTGAACTCTCCGGCTTTATTAAATAATTATGATTCCTTATTTGTGGAAAATATTTTTATGCTCATAAACACTAGAATGCTACTCCTGTCTCCGATTATAACTGGTTTATATGTTACGGCGAATGTGCGAATTTCGGGAAATGTACACATTCTCCTTCCATTTCGGTAAAAGTAAGTTTTCTTCCTAAATCATTAAGTTAAACCATATCAACTTTTAAATAATCACAACTATTTTGGTTAAAACAAAATAAATTTAAAAATAGAAGTCATTATAACTTTTTATCAAAAAACAACAAAATTTATGTAAATTTTTTACAATTTTAGTTTTAAAGTTGAATTTCATCTTGTTAATAATATCTTTTAATCTATTTTTAGAATTTCCTCGTTAAACTAATCTGCCTAAAACACACATTCCTCAAAGTATTCGATAAATTTTAATTCAAAACGCTTTTCCTATGAATTCTAAACAAATTAGAATGACTCAAAAACTGAGTCATACACTCCTAAGGTTAAAGACTTGCACCCAAAAAAAGTGGTCGGTGTAATTTTGACTGAATTAACCAGTTTGTACCAATTATCCACTTAAAAAATGGACAAGAATTAACGGGGAATCCGACAGTTTCAAAGAATAACAGAAAGTATTTAGATGTAATACCATTCACAATACGCCACAAGGATAATTTACCGATGGCGTTTGAGGTATTTTAATGAATGGAATTAGAAAGTCCATATTTAGAAAGAAACTCCGCGATTGTTCGTCCCTATATACACGTGTTGTGTGTGTGACTTAACGTTATTAGTTAACAACAATGGTAAAGTGAAATTGTTGAAACAAATTACAAAAATAAAAATAAAACAATGTTGGGGAAATAATTATTTATATTATTATATTATTACAATTTGTAAATTTGTTTTTTTTCCTCCTCTAATCCTTAAACTGCACATTCTGGGATTCAATGGCTCTCAACGAAGGCCTAGTGTTATGGCAGCTACAGAAAAGATAGTACTTTTGAATGGCAGTTATTCCAACTTTATACTTTGCCAGGATATCTCCTAGTGTTTGCGAGAGTCATTCAGTTAAGTTTTGCTAACTTTGCCAACATTTCTATGTTGGTTTTGCTAACTTCGTTCTCGTTTGTACTATTTCCCACTGGGATAAGTTACCACACAGTCTTTCACAAGGTTGCTCAAGATTCCAAGATCCACCAACTTGGTGGTGAGAATCAGAATTGGTTAGAAAACGTCAAGAAGAAATTAACAGGATCTCTTATAATCGTATCACTGCCCCATATGGACACGATGCACTTTAGTTGGAGTGCCAAAATTTTTTCTTCGTATCCAGTATGTTGGTAACTTCACTTCTTCGACTAAGACGAATGGTATCGATGAGCTGAGTTCTAAGACTAGTTGTCCAGGTTGATCAAATTCCGTCCCAAAAATACTGCTTCATGATGCAGTATCATATCTGGAATGGGTTGCCTCCACAATACCAGTATAGGCGATACCACTTTATCCTGTGATATTGGAGACAAAGCATTGGAGACAATGCTTTGGTTTGTTGATACGTATTCTAACTTTTCTATCTTATTGTTAGTTCTGGGTCTTTTGAGTCACCTTCATGTATTTGGTCATGTATGGAACTTTAATAACTCAAAATTAAAGTATGGGTAGGGAGGAATATACAGTCCAAAAGCTCATTATCTCGTTCCGGAATATACTCAACTTTGAATTCTTGTATTAACAAGGTCTAATGTTTTTTTTTGTTTCTTGAGAGTATTAAACATTGAGTTGATCCACAGTAGATTTTCATGATAGACACTTTTGTTGTTTAGCGAGGAATTTTTCTCCGATTTTAGTTAATCTAACAATAGCAAATAAAATAATTACATAAACTTGCAAGTCTTCATCCCCTATAGGTAGAAATGACGTTTCTCAGATTGAATGTTATCAAAGGTTTTGACATTAATCTGGTAGGTAGCACCCATTGTTGTCACTACGACTGAGGGTTTTTGATTCTTTCGCAATTTGCCAGTAACCACAGCCAAAGTACATAGTGAAAAGACCCTAAGTCGACCCAGATCTCAAATTGCATCTTGTATAATGTGGAGGAGGGTTTATAAGTCAGGTTAGTTCCTTGCCTATAGGATAATAAAGGAATAATGAGGTAAACAGCAGAAAATCGTAAATTTACGTAAGAAAGAACACAATCCGAAGTCGGCAATCTGCTGCACAACAAGTATTTACACGTTCAATACATCCAATATACAGTGTGTCCCAGGATAGATGTTACAAGAGGTATAATGACTTAAAAATGTTTGAATTTTATTTTAAGGCTAAGGATATATTTTGTTCCTGATACGGGAAAAGTTTTTCAAAATGAGAAATTATGGTCCTATATATACCAAATTTCAGAAGGATCTATCTAGTCTGGTTAAACCATCACATTTTAGTTTAAATAACATAAATATTGTATAGTAATTGAAATGTGAACTAAAACTGAAGGATAATACCATTTATTTATGAATATTTACGACTACTTAAGTCATTTTTTTTATGGCATTTTTCATTGTTTTTTTTCTTCACTCTGATCTAATCTAAAATATGGTGGTTTAATCAATGTAGGTAGATCTTCCTGAAATTTTGCATAGTGCCACAATTTTTCATTCTGAACAACTTTCTTAATGATATTTTGCCGTATCATGAACAAAAAGCTTACCTTACCTGAACTCAAAGTAGTTTTTGCTTCACTATCAATGCCGAGTTGATTTTTGAAATATGAAAATATTCTTAAAATTCACGCCAAGCAGGGCTTAATTCCTTAGCCTTAAAATAACATCTATCCTAGGACACACTGTATAAACGATAGATTTCTAAAAATTACTCTAAAAAGAATCACATGATATAGTAGAAACCACGAGAGCTGGCAGTGACAGGTTATGTTAGTAATGGAGGTTATATGTCAAACATTGTGAAAGATATTATTTAATGATTTTCTTTTCAAAGGAAGCATTTTCGGCTTGTGAAAACATTAACAGATTCATGACAACGCTCACAAGACGTTTCGATTTGAGGTTATAATTATAGAATGACATCCCTTAGAAGAACAGACGTACTTTTTCGACGTGGCCATTTGAATTGTACAGCAGACATATTAAACTAATGGTATCTCTTTCCAACACACATTACTCTCTAGCGGTTTGTGAACTACGTATGGCATTTGTAAGAGCGGAAAATGATGATTTACTGCCAGCTCTCGTGGCGTCTACTATATCTCAAAACCACTCGAAGAAACAGAACATGTCTATCAATAGCTCCAAGAAAGAATAAATATGCTTCACGAAGCAGCAAAGGAAGCTATTTATAAGAGAAAAGTTAACACCAACGGAACCAAATTTTGAAAACTAAAAAATGAAATCTACCGGATCCGACAACATACTTAAACTGAATTGCTTAAATATGGAAGAATAGAACTATCAGAAAAGCTAACCTAGCTATTTAACAGAGTACTATGCCAGACATAACTATCAATGGAATGGCATAACAACTTAACAACTCCAATATTCAAAAAGGCGAAAAATCTAGCCTATATATAGGTACAAATTTTTTCTCAGACCGTTCACTCCTGGATGTAGGCCTCTTCCATGTTTTTCGCTGTTGGACATCATTTGTAGCCATTTTCTCTCCCTAATCTTCTTGACGTCATCCCTTCCCCGTTGCAGTCTTCCACACTCCGATTTTTTGTCCGTGGTCACCATTAGATGATCTTTTTCGGCCATTTGATGCTACCTTGTCTTGCAACATATCTTGCCCATCGCCACTATGTCTGTGATCTTAGTGCGCCTTCGAATCTCCTCATTGCGCAGTCTGTCTCTAAGATTTATACAATGCTGAGGGCTTCTTCATGACTCTTTGATATGCTGTTAGCCTATTGGCATTTTTTGTTTTCGTGAGCACGATAGTCTCCAGACCATATGCTTCATCATTAAAAACCTACACCAACAATCTAGGTTTTTAAGGATGAAGCCGAGTTTTTCATTGGTAGCCCATGTCAAACCTATTCTTCTTGTTATTTTTGTGGTTCGGTGTCTTTTGAAAACCCATTTTTGCTGATACTTTATGGAGCTGCTTCAGCATATCCTTCAATTCCTCTGGGTCACTGCTTATCAGCACAATTTCGTTCACGAATCTCAGGTGATTTAGGTATGTGCCATCGATCTTCTTCTCCAAACAGATTCTTTTGAAGATGTCATCCAGTGCCAAGGTGAATAGTTTAGGTGATATTGTGTCTTCCTGGTTAGCACCTCTCTCAACCGGGATCTTCTCCCAACCCAGCTTGACCCATAGTGTTGCATTGGTATAAATGTTTTGAACAAGATTAGATTTTCGCCTTGTCTTTTGCTTCTAGTATTTGATAATCTATGAAGGTTAGGTCAGGAGTTGAACTCGGTTGTAGAAGGTGTTGGAATCCCGCTGTTGGAATTCTCAATTCTTGCAGGCATCTGTACAACAGGATGAGCAATGCCCCCACGAGTGCTCTCCCTCCTATCTCATTAAGGGTTTGTATCCCTCCGCGTCTCTATTTGTTTGATGTCGCTCCTCCATGAGGGTCCTCGTGGCACTCAATATATGATTTGGTCGAGATCCATGCGACACACTTTTAAATTTATGTATTCAAAAACGTTTATTTTGATTTATTTCAGTTGTTTTAGGCTTTTGATAAAAATATATACAGGGTGTTTCGGTGACAAAGATACAGGCCATCAAAATTAAAAAAATTTGAACACATTTTCAAATGTCTTAAACACTATTTACATTAAAGCACTGAAATTTGGTACAGTATAAATCAATGTGATGTAATATCGTTAGGCAATTTATCGGTCCGCGGGAACAATACTATACAGGCTGTTCCTAAAGTTTGTTTGATCAGAACTTTTTTATTCTATTAAAACCCTACATTTATTTTTGCAGTTTCTAATAGTAAATTTAGTTTAGAAACTTTTATTACTCTTAGATAATATTGATAAAAATCACCGTTTTTGTGTTAAATGCAAAAATGTTGGGTTCCGATTTCAATAATAGCACTAAAAAAAAACAAATCTAAGTTTTTGAACATTTCCTTTAGTATTTTTTATTACTTGTCTGGTAATTTTATGTACCTTTTTTATTATTCCTGTTAGTGTTGTCGTTTTTTTGTTTATTTTTTGTTGATTATTAATTTATTGTTTTTGCATTCTTTTATTAAACTAGCTAATACGCTTGGACATGTTGCATACATATTAGTTATGACAGCTCAGTTCGATTTTCACTTGTCATTGCCAATTCAGATTATTTATTTATTTCTTTTTAGTGTTATTGAATTCTGAACCTAACATTTTTGCATTTAATCCGAAAAATAGATTTTTATCAACATTCTCTAAGAGTGATAAAAGTTTTTAAACTAAATTTACTATTAGAAACTGTAAAAATAAATGTAGGGTTTTAATAGAATAAAAAAGTTCTGATCAAACAAACTTTAGGAACAGCCTGTATAGCATTGTTCCCGCGTACCGATCCAACTCAAAAATTGCCTAGTGATTTTACGTGATATAAGTTTACACTACACCAAATTTCAACGCTTTACCATAAATAGTGTTTAAGATATTTAGAAAAATGTGTTAAAATTTCCTAACTTTGATGACCTGTATCTTTACAATTTGAGGACTTTTATTATTTTTTTTTACATGAATAGTTATCATTTTCACTCTAGTATATGTGGTTACATTTGTTCCCCGAGTCACCGAAACACCCTGTATAACAATAAAAAACAATTTAACATTAAAAAAATTATTTAAAAAATATATCAACCCTAATTTAAAATGAACAGTCCCTTCATCAGAGCTCCATTGGCTTATTCACTATCAGAATTTTCTGCGGTAGATTCCTCATCGGAGAAATTCTTGTCAGCCATGTGAGGTTCAGCAGAAATCAGCATTTCTAAGGCTTCTAGGCTTCATTTCTAGTATGTGGTATAGATTTTCTTTATTTCGTGGTTTTTGTCTAATGCTAAACAATAATAGATCTGAGCTGAGCAATAATGTATTCATTGTCTGTATTGTATTGTTCTCTAGAAAATTTTCTTGCGTAATTCTGCCGGTGCAATTAAATATGTTTGTTACGTGCCTCTGCTGCTTCCTTTGATAACAACCCTATCGGCAAAAGAATTAGGATTTTGTGCATAGCTATGTATATCTCCACAGTCTTATACCCATAAAGAGCAAATTTTTTTAAATCCACTCTATGGGAGCTTGAAATAACTTCCAAAATTACTTTTAACCGTCTTATTAGATTTAAATCCACACCAAGCAGCAACTTCGAGATTGGCAAAAAATTTTCTGCTGGTATTCCTATCATTGGTATTGCCAAAACCAGCTTTCGGTATATCCACTAGTAGCTCCATTTGCTCCTCATCTTTGTCATGTTCCGACCTTAACTGCCATTTTCTCACAGGAATTTTGTATGCTAAATGTAGTATGCTTTCGAAAACGCGAATCCTAGCATGCACCATCGATAGCCCAAACTGTATTGCGTCAATATCGACAGTTTTCTTTATGTAATAAATGTAGCATCTCATGGTTGAAGTAGTAGCTGTTGCAGCATAGCATACTTTGGCGTCGACTATAGTCAGAGTCATGATGTGCTTTGTATATAACAGCATTTCTCCTTGTATGAACTTGCTGTTTTGCAATGCCTTAATAGCGTCTTCTATCTACGCGATTTCAGACTGAATGATATCCATTGTTTTTTTGACAAATTTTATCCTAAGTCATATCTTAAATTTTGCATCTTTGGACGCCCAATTCGTGGAATTATCCCTATGTGCGACGCAAGGCATTCCGAGATCAGAAATTAATGCGGGGTTAAGGATATTGTGAGATGGAGAAAACGACGCAAAAGATTTTGGCACAATTCCAGATAACAGACTCAAAAATTGTGTTTACAAATAATTCGCCGGGAACTAAACCTCCAGGCAGACCAAAAAGGAGATCCAGGAAATCAACTTCTTAAGAGATATTTTAGAGACAAACCTTACCAGGAACAACACACCCATCGGTCTAGAAAGAGATTAGGAACAATAATAGGAAGAATGGGAATATAATCATAGAGATAGCCAATATCAAGATCAATGCAAGATAACAATATGACTGAAATAATATGTTCTGTTTGAGTCTTCTTTCATTTTGTTGACGATAATTATCTGGGATGAATAAGCAGAATGACTTAGTTCATCATCTAGAATGTGCCCAACTTCACACGAACGCAACTTCTTTTTAGACAAGTTTCTAGATTGTTCTAGATCCAAATTTAAGACAACGCTTTCTTCAATGTCAAAATTCTATTTCAGAATAACAATTATTGTGGCCAACCGATGTTGAATGAAATCGTTCGTTTTTAAAACATTTTAATAATTAAATTAAAAATTCAACATTTTTTCAATAACTTTTTAATAATTTTCACGCTCTAAATCATTTATTCCATAAAAAGGATCGCTACCACGGTAGAAAAATAAAATAAAATAAAAAAAAAGCGATTGTGAAAGATTTTTGTTTGCCAACAACTTCTCGTAGTTGGGCAACAAATGGTCGAAAGAACTCCTCTTCTTCGTTTAGAACTCGGAAATCTATTTTAGAAATGACAAGCGAGATAGAACGAAAAGAGGAGGAGATTAGTCTATGGGTTCTATTTTTAGATAAGATAAAAATGAAACATTTTTCTGTAATTGAAGATAATGGGTGTTATTGTAAGAATTGTTGAGTTTTAAAAAAAAAAAAAAAGAAAAATGAGTGATGTAATTTTTTTGAATTAATCGTCATAGATTTTCTGTTTGGTTTATAATTTTTTTTGAATAAGTCTTTTTTTAAGTCCAATTTCTCTTCGGTTAAAGACTTATGTATATCGGCGTTCTCTCTCGCGTTCGTTCTTTTCTACCGAAAACACACACACAGTGTTACTTATACTTATACTTCCAAAGCCAAGTTAAAGCCAGAAGGTGGGAGTTATATATACTCGGTGTGGCGATAGCAAGCCCCAGTCCTGATACAACACGCAACACACTTCATACAAAACCGATAATTTTTTTTTATTTCAAAAAAAAAATACGCGTTAATTTTTTTTTTTTGGTTTTTAAACTAAAAAAATTAAAAAAAAAAATAAGAAAGGGAAAAAAGTGTTAAGTTTGGGTTAATAATTAAGTTTTTATTTTGCTTAAGTGGATTTATTTCTATTTTTTTTGACTCAAAAAAAGGTGAGTTTATTTAATTAATGAAAATAATTTGAATTAAATTGAATTAAATTAAATTAATCGTTTAAAATCGCAAAATCCAAAAATTACTAATAAGTAGAAAGTTTTATAACGGAAATGTTATAAACGATAAGAAAAACGTTGTGGTTAAAAATATTTTTTTTCTAAGTCAAAACTTAAATCTAGAAGATTCGAAATTATTTTATAAAAAATATTTGGGGTTTCCCATTTTTTTTTAATTAACAAGTCTTTTAACAAAAATTTTAACGATTTCCAGTAGTTTTCCACTCAGTTAGGAATAAACAAAAAAAAATGCTCACTCAGTCAAATATATTTACTCAATGATAAATAAGCTTAGGATACTTTGGGTTCGATATATAATATTTACCAATCGATAACAAAAAATAAAAAATCAACGTTTATTTATAAAATATAGATAGAATTTGGTTCATTACAAAAAAAGCAAACGGAAATTTGCAACCTTTTCATTAATAAATCATGAGGAGAACTAATTAGAATACTGTTGTCTTGATTTCCTGTTGCTCAGTTATTTTTTCCTTTTTTTATTTCGTAACAGTAAGTACTTCAAAAAAATAAATAAATTAACCAAAAATGTCTAAACTAACCATCAACACTTCTTAGAATTCCTTTTATCACCCTCCCCTTTCTACCTAAACGTCCTCCTAAACCATCGAGTCATCGAAACTTTTAATCCCATTCAAAACTCGCCCTTAAAAGAATCTCATTCAAGAAAATTTTTGACTTAATTTTTTGTTATTGCGCATAAATAAGCTAAAGAAAGCGATAAGAATAACCGGCATTGATAAGTTTATGTACACGTTTTCTTACTTAATACTTATGCCGCTTGGTGTATAATACAGTGTTGAGAGTTGTGTGGGTGTGTGTCTTATCAATTTAACTACGCAACGTTTTCAAGTGAATGATTAGGAATTTAAATACGGTTGAGGTGACGCTAATTTATTTACTATCGTTTATCATTCGCAGTTTAAATCTTGACAATTTTTTGAACCATAAAAGTGTTTTTTCATAAATTTCTCTAAACATTGTTGATCTATAATTGTTTAAGTTAACATAATGCTAATCATGATATTAAACTTATTTTGGATTTACATTAAATCAAAATTGAGTTTTATAAAGCTTTAATTGAATGTTCCTGGAGAGATTATCGCATTATTAACTCTAAATAAACATTAACTGAGTGTTAATCGACCAAAAGTGTCGTTCAATTTTTAATAAAGACAAAGTTACTGATCAAATAATAATTATTAACCTATAGTTTGCACCAGATTTAACAAAATTTTGTATCAAATCTAAATTAAATTGTAATCAATGCTTAACTTGGCGTTAATCAAGTGTTAACTATGAGTTACTAACTAATTAAAGTGAGTTTTATAAAATTACGTTCGAATTTTAATCTTATTAGATTCATTTTAATCGAAAGTTGTTTTGGCTTTACATTAAATCAAAATTGAGTTTTATAAAGCTTTAATTGAATGTTGTTGGAGTGATTATCGCCAAAGTAACTGATCAAATAATTATTATTAACCTATAGTTTGCACCAGATTGAACCAAATTTTGTTATCAAATCTAAATTAAATTGTAATCAATGCTTAACTTGGCGTTAATCAAATATTAACTATGAGTTAGTAACTAATCAAAGTGAGTCTTATAAAATTTCGTTCGAATTTTAATCTTATTAGGTTAATCGAAAGTTATTTTGGCTTTACAATAAATCAAAATTGAGTTTTATAAAGCTTTAATTGAATGTTCCTGGAGTGATTATCGCTATGTTAACTTTAAATAAACTTTAACTAAGTGTTAATCGACCAAAAGTAACGTTGAATTTTTAATAAAAACAAAGTAACTGATCAAATAATAATTATTAACCTATAGTTTGCACCAGATTGAACTAAATTTTTGTATCAAATCTAAATTAAATTGCAATCAATGCTTAACTTGGCGTTAATCAAGTATTAACCATGAGTTAGTAACTAATCAAAGTGAGTTTTATAAAATTTCGTTCAGATTTTAATCTTATTAGGTTAATTTTAATCGAAAGTTATTTTGGTTTTACATTAAATCAAAATTGAGTTTTACAAAGCTTTCATTGAATGATCCTGGAGTGATTATCGCTATATTAACTCTAAATAAACTTTAAATGAGTGTTAATCGGCCAAAAGTATCGTTGAGTTTTTAATAAAGACAAAGTAATTGATCAAATAATTATTATTAACCTATAATTTACACCAGATTGAACCAAATTTTTTTATCAAATCTAAATTAAATTGTAATCAATGCTTAACTTGGTGTTAATCAAATATTAACTATGAGTTACTAACTAATCAAAGTGAGTTTTATAAAATTTCGTTCGGATTTTAATCTTATTAGGTTAATTTTAATCGAAAGTTATTTTGGTTTTACATTAAATCAAAATTGAGTTTTACAAAGCTTTCATTGAATGATCCTGGAGTGATTATCGCTATATTAACTCTAAATAAACTTTAACTGAGTGTTAATCGGCCAAAAGTGTCGTTGATTTTTAATAAAGACAAAGTAATTGATCAAATAATTATTATTAACCTATAATTTACACCAGATTGAACCAAATTTTTTATCGAATCTAAATTAATTTGTAATCAATACTTAACTTGACGTTAATCAAGTGTTAACCATGAGTTAGTAACTAATCAAAGTGAGTTTTATAAAATTTCGTTCGAATTTTAATCTTATTAGGTTCATTTTAATCGAAAATTAATTAACCATTTGGTAATCAAAGAATTAAATCAGCGTTTAAATCGTATAGAGTCTAATAGGATCTTATAAAACCGAAATCTAATGTTAATCAACGCTTAACTTGAGGTTGATCGAATGTTAATGTTGGGTTTAATAATATCTCCCTTGTATCACCGTATCCTCCTTCGATGTATCCTCCGGAAAGTATTTCTGGAATAAGTCTCCATCCTCGCTGGCCATCAATACTTTCTTTCTCCCTCTTTCACTCTCTTCACCGCAACAATTTCCCGTTTATATCCCTGTTAACTTCTATGTAACGTTGTTTCTGATTCTCCACATTCTATTCACGCACCCTCGTGTACTTATACTTTCTTCTTTTTATCCTCAACCTTTGTATCCTTTCCAACAATTCATAATTCCACTAATATCCTGGTGGAATGCTTTCTCCTTCTCCTCTCATCCCCACGGTTGCTCAACACTTTATTACATCCATACTTTATCCCTTCACTCCATCTTTTTCCCTCCAATCTCCCCCATCACATCTGATGTGTCCCTCTAATTTCTTAATGAAGTTGTCCCAATCCACATTTCTGCACCTTACACTCCATTCTATCATTGTGTCAACGTCAACTCATCCAACACTCTCCACTGAAACTCCTTGCTCCCATAGATCCAACTTGCTCCATTGTCCGTCTGGAACGTTGGTGACTCCCTTCTTGATGACAAAATGGGAATTCTCAAAAAAAGGAAATTTTTAATCTCAACCTTAATCATTCATTTTGCGATTTTCAATCAATTTTTTAAAAAATCGTATAAAATCCATTTCTTAATAAATCATCCCCTAATTTTTACGATTTATTAAGAGAAGTGTGTTCTTTTTAACGTAAAAGTCCGGTTTTAAAAATTTCTTTCCGTTTTTGAGATAAAACTTTTCATCTCAACCTTAATCATTCCATTTTATGATAATTAATCCATTTTTTAAAAAATCGTTAAAAATCCATTTCTTTGGCTCACTTTTACCACCTCTTGATAAATTTAACCGATAGATAAATTGGAGCTCTTAACCAATGAGAGCGCTTAAAACCGCTGTAACCATGGTAATTATCTATCGGATAAATTTATCAAGAGGTGGTAAAAGTGGGCCTTAAAGAATGATACTCAAATTTTCATCGATTATTAAGAAAAGTGTGTTCTTTTTAACGTAACAGATCGTTTTTGAAAATTTCTTTCCATTCTTGAGATACAAAACTTAAATCTCAACTTTAATCATTCCATTTTGTGATAATTAATCATTTTTTTTTAAATCGTGTAAAATCTACTATTTATTAAGAAAAGTATGTTCTTTTTAACGGAAGAAGAGTTCGTTTTTAAAAATTCTTCTTCGTTCTTGAGATAAAAATTTTTAATCTTAACCTTAATCATTCATTTTGCGATTTTCAATCAACTTTTTAAAAAATCGTTAAAAATCCGTTTTTTAATGGATTATCCTCAAATTTTCACCATTTATTAAGAAAAGTGTGTTCTTTTTAACGAAACAGTCCGTTTTTGAAAATTCCTTTTCATTCTTGAGATACAAAAGTTTTATCGCTACCTTAATCATTCCATTTTCTGATAATTAATCAATTTTTTTTAAATCATGTAAAATCTAACATTTATTAAGAAATGTGTGTTCTTTTTAATGAAACAATCCGTTTTTGAAAATTCCTTTTCGTTTTTGAGATAAATATTTTTAATCTCAACCTTAGTCATTCATTTTCCGATTTTCAATCAATTTTTTAAAAAATCGTTTAAAATCCATTTCTTAAAGTATGATTCCCAATTTTTCATCATTTATTAAGAAAAGTGTGTTCTTTTTAACGAAAAAGTCTTTTTTTGAAAATTCCTTTTCATTCTTGAGATACAAAAGTTTAATCTCAACCTTAATCATTTCATGTTATGATAATTAATCAATTTTTTTATAAAAATCGTTAAAAATCCATTTCTTAAAGTATGATCCTCAATTTTTCATCGTTTATTAAGAAAAGTGAGTTCTTTTTAAAGAAAAAGTTCGTTTTTGAAAATTCCTTTCCGTTCCTGAGATACAAATTTTTAATCTCAACCTTAATCATTCATTTTCCGATTTTTAATAAATTTTTTTTAAAATCGTGTAAAATCCATTTCTTAAAGTATGATTCTCAATTTTTCATCATTTATTAAGAAAAGTGTCTTCTTTTTAACGAAAAAGTCTGTTTTTGAAAATACCTTTTCATTCTTGAGATACAAACGTTTAATCTCAACCCTAATCATTCCATTTTGTTATAATTAATCAATTTCTTTAAAAAATCGTATAAAATTCATTTTTTAATGAATCGCCCTCAAATTTTCGCCATTTATTAATAAAAGTACGTTCTTTTTAACAAAAAAACCCGTTTTTGAAAATTCCTTTCCGTTCCTGAGATACAAATTTTTAATCTCAACCTTAATTATTCATTTTCCAATTTTTAATCAATTTTTTTTAAAATCGTGTAAAATCCATTTCTTAAAGTATGATTCTCAATTTTTCATCATTTATTAAGAAAAGTGTCTTCTTTATAACGAAAAAGTCCGTTTTTGAAAATTCTTTCTCATTCTTGAGATACAAAAGTTTAATCTTAACATAATCATTCATTTTCCGATTTTCAATCAATTTTTTAAAAAATCGTGTAAAATCCATTTGTTAAAGTATGATACCCAATTTTTCATCATTTATTAAGAAAAGTGTCTTCTCTTTAACGAAAAAGTCCGTTTTTGAAAATTCTTTCTCATTCTTGAGATACAAAAGTTTAATCTCAACCTTAATCATTCCATTTTATAATTAATCAATTTTTTAAAAAAATCTTTAAAAATCCATTTCTTAAAGTATGATCCTCAATTTTTTATCATTTATTAAAAAAAAGTGTGTTCTTTTTAACGAAACAATCCGTTTTTGAAAATTCCTTTTCGTTCTTGAGATAAAAGTTTTTAATCTCAACCTTAACCATTCATTTAGCGATTTTCAATTAATTGTTTAAAAAATCGTTAAAAATTCATTTCTTAAAGTATGATCTTCAAGTTTACATCGTGTATTAAGAAAAGTGTGATCTTTTTAACGAAAAAGTCCGCTTTTGAAAATTCTTTCTCATTCATGAGATACAAAAGTTTAATCTCAACCTTAATCATTTCATGTTATGATAATTAATCTCTTTTTTAAAAAATCGTTAAAAATCTATTTCTTAAAGTATCAACCTCAAGTTTTCATCGTTTATTAAGAAAAGTGAGTTCTTTTTAACGAAAAAGTCCGTTTTTGAAAATTCCTTTCCGTTCCTGAGATACAAATTTATTATCTCAACCTTAATCATTCATTTTCCGATTTTTAATCAATTTTTTTAAAAATCGTGTAAAATTCATTTCTTAAAGTATGATTCTCAATTTTTCATCATTTATTAAGAAAAGTGTCTTCTTTTTAACGAAAAAGTCCGTTTTTGAAAATTCTTTCTCATTCTTGAGATACAAAAGTTTAATCTCAACCTTAATGATTCCATTTTATGAGAATTAATTAAGTTTTTAAAAAAATCGTTAAAAATCCATTTCTTAAAGTATGATCCTCAATTTTTCATCATTTATTAAGAAAAGTATCTTCTTTTTAACGAGAAAGTCCGCTTTTGAAAATTCTTTCTCATTCTTGAGATACAAAAGTTTAATCTCAAAATAATCATTCATTTTCCGATTTTCAATCAATTTCTTAAAAAATCGTGTAAAATCCATTTCTTAAAGTACTAATCTCAAATTTTCACCGTTTATTAAGAAAAGTGTGTTCTTTTTAACGAAAAAGTCCGTTTTTGAAAATTCTTTCTCATTCTTGAGATACAAATGTTTAATCTCAACCTTAATCATTCCATTTTATGAGAATTAATTAAGTTTTTAAAAAAATCGTTAAAAATCCATTTCTTAAAGTATGATCTTCAATTTTTCATCATTTATTAAGAAAAGTGTCTTCTTTTTAACGAAAAAGTCCGTTTTTGAAAATTCTTTCTCATTCTTGAGATACAAAAGTTTAATCTCAACCTTATTCATTACATTTTATGATAATTAATTAATTTTAAAAAAAATCGTAAAAAATCCATTGCTTAAAGTATGATCCTCAATTTTTCATCATTTATTAAGAAAAGTGTTTTCTTTTTAACGAAAAAGTCCGTTTTTCAAAATTCTTTCTCATTCTTGAGATACAAAAGTTTAATCTCAACCTTAATCATTTCATGTTATGATAATTAATCAATTTTTTTAAAAATCGTTAAAAATCCATTTCTTAAAGTATGATCTTCAAGTTTACATCGTTTATTAAGAAAAGTGTCTTCTTTTTAACGAAAAAGTTCGTTTTTCAAAATTCTTTCTCATTCATGAGATACAAAAGTTTAATCTCAACCTTAATCATTTTTCATAGTGCTATTTTCAATCACTTTTTTAAAAAATCGTTAAAAATCCATTTCTTAAAGTATCAACCTCAAGTTTTCATCATTTATTAAGAAAAGTGAGTTCTTTTTAACGAAAAAGTTCGTTTTTGAAAATTCCTTTCCGTTCCTGAGATACAAATTTTTAATCTCAACCTTAATCTTTCATTTTCCGATTTTCAATCAATTTTTTAAAAAATCGTGTAAAATCCATTTCTTAATAAATCGCCCTCAAATTTTCACCGTTTATTAAAAAAAGTGCGTTCTTTTTAACAAAAAAGTCCGTTTTTGAAAATTCTTTCTCATTCATGAGATACAAAAGTTTAATCTCAACCTTAATCATTCCATTTTATGATAATTAATCAATTTCTTAAAAAAATCGTAAAAAATCCATTTCTTAAAGTTTGATCCTCAATTTTTCATCATTTATTAAGAAAAGTGAGTTCTTTTTAACGAAAAAGTCGGTTTTTGGAAATTCCTTTCCGTTTTTGAGATAAAAATTTTTAATCTCAACCTTAATCTTTCATTTTCCGATTTTCAATCAATTTTTTAAAAAATCGTGTGAAATCCATTTCTTAATAAATCATCCTCAAATTTTCGCCATTTATTAAGAAAAGTGTGTTCTTTTTAACGAAAAAGTCTATTTTTGAAAATTCCTCTTCATTCTTGAGATACAAATTTTTAATCTCAACCTTAATCATTAATTAAGCGATTTTCAATCAATTGTTCAAAAAATCGTTAAAAATTCATTTCTTAAAGTATGATCTTCAAGTTTACATCGTTTATTAAGAAAAGTGTGTTCTTTTTAACGAAAAAGTTCGTTTTTGAAAATTCTTTCTCATTCATGAGATACAAAAGCTTAATCTCAACCTTAATCATTCCATTTTGTGATAATTAATCAATTTTTTAAAAAAATCGTTAAAAATCCATTTTTTAAAGTATGATACCTAATTTTTCATCATTTATTAAGAAAAGTGAGGTTTTTTTAACGAAAAAGTCCGTTTTTGGAAATTCCTTTCCGTTTTTGAGACAAAAATTTTTAATCTCAACCTTAATCATCTTTCATTGTGCGATTTTCATGCACTTTTTTAAAAATCGTTAAAAATCCATTTCTTAAAGTATCAACCTCAAATTTTCACCGTTTATTAAGAAAAGTGTATTCTTTTTAACGAAAAAGTCCGTTTTTGAAAATTCTTTCTCATTTTTGAGATACAAAAATTTAACATCAACCTTAATCATTCCATTTTATCATAATTAATTAAGTTTTTAGAAAAATCGTTAAAAATGCATTTCTTAAAGTATGATACCCAATTTCTCATCATTTATTAAGAAAAGTGTCTTCTTTTTAACGAAAAAGTCCGTTTTTGAAAATTCTTTCTCATTCTTGAGATACAAATGTTTAATCTCAACCTTAATTATTCCATTTTATGATAATTAATTAAGTTTTTAAAAAAATCGTTAAAAATCCATTTCTTAAAGTATGATCTTCAATTTTTCATCATTTATTAAGAAAAGCGTCTTCTTCTTAACGAAAAAGTCCGATTTTGAAAATTCTTTCTCATTCTTAAGATACAAAAGTTTAATCTCAACCCTAATCATTCCATTTTGTTATAATTAATCAATTTTTTAAAAAATCGTATAAAATTCATTTTTTAATGAATCGCCCTCAAACTTTCGCCATTTATTAATAAAAGTACGTTCTTTTTAACAAAAAAATCGGGTTTTGAAAATTCCTTTTCGTTCCTGAGATAAAAATTTTGAAATAAATTTTTTGATAAATCATTAAAACTTTTTCGTTCTAATCCCACCTTTTCCGTATTCATTCCATCCAATTTACCCTCGTTACCACTATAAAACTCTTCCTCTTTCCTAAGTCTCACTAACAACACACAAAATTCGTCGGTTACATTGATCGTTGTCTGCTTCCGGTTTCAAGTTAATTAACCGCTACGTACGTCCTCGTCTTTTCCCTCCTCCTATTCCAACCTCTTTCTTCCACCTCCGTTCATATTGACCACACTTTGAGGCCATGACTCATTGCCAGAAGTAAGAACAAGCTAGAAATTAACTACTCTAACAGTAAAACCGTTTAAATATTACACTAAATTAGGGATCAATTAAAAATAAATTAATATTTTTAGACAATTTTAGTTCTAGAAAATATTTTGCGTGGTTTCAAGATTAGATTAATAAAATAAAGAATCGATTTCCAAATCTTTTAAGCGCCAGATTTGCGAAAATTGTTTCATCATAATTCATTTTTAACAAAACGTTGATTTGAATAAAAATAAATTATTTATGATGAAATATAAATAGATTAAGCAAAAAAAATAATAAAATTTGTAATAAAAAGTTCATCAAAAACGATAACCCCAATCTAAATATAAACTTATTTACTCTTCTAAAATCGTTTAAAGATTAATTTAAAGGTAAATAATACTTTATGGCTAAATTAGGAGTTAAATTCGATGCTAAATCGATTAATTTTTAGCCTCGTGTCACTTTTAAGTCATGCATTGTGTTTCACTTTCAAGGTTTTTTTTTCTATGTTAATTTTTCGCACGTAAAAACATTAAGTTTTATTTTTTAATGTTTTAGTTGCATTGAAATCGATCAAGTTTGCATATTGAAAACCGGTATATTCAATATTAATTAATCACACCTAATTTGTATTAATTAAATTCAATTCGAACGCGTAACCAAGTCACTTTTAAGGCATTTTAGAATCGTATGACTCGTTAAGGTAAAACGATAATTAAATAAACCTACAAAAACATAGAAGAGATTCAAAGATTCAGTTTTGTCCACTTATCGAGTCGATTCTAATCAATTCTTCACAATCGCAGGTGTGTCTTTTCTAGAAAAAAATTACAAATTCGAATGAATATGTAATAAATTAGCACTTTTATTTTTAAATCCTGTTTAAGAATCGTTTCGGAAAATTTTTGCATGCATTAAGCTCTTTGGAAAAGTTTTTTAAAAAAAAGTAGCGCCATCTATTAATTAAAATCGATATTAAATTAAAGAAAACTGTAATTTTGAAATAATTTTTTTTAAATTTTAAGGTCAAGTGATATGTCGCCACCAAATGGAGTACCTCCTGGTTCAGAAAACGGTTATATTCCGGTGACAACAAATGAGGATGAGGAGGACGACGAATTGGAGGCGGCAGACGCCGCGACGCCCCTCGAACACGTCACTCGAAACGGTGTTGGGGCGGCGGCTGCTGGAGATATTTCCTCCAAAGCAACCACCACATCGTTACTTCTAAAGAAGAAGGCTGAAAATGGAAGTTCGTCCCAAAAGGAAAACGGAGGTGGAGGAGACGAGGATGGCTCGGAAACCGGAGAAGACGACCCCGAAATCGTGGTTCCACCGGATGGCGGTTGGGGATGGGTCGTTGTCGCCGCTTCCTTCTTCTGCAACATGGTAGTAGACGGCACAGTATTTTGTTTCGGCATCTTAGCGCAGGATTTGGAAAATGAATTTGGCGCTAGCAAGGCGCACGTCGCATTAGTCGGCTCCCTAATGTCCGGATTCTATCTGATGGTCGGACCGTTCGTGAGCGCCTTGGCGAACCGGTACGGTTTTCGTATCGTCGCGATCGTAGGTAGCCTATTGGCGGCGGCCGCGTTCTCTGTCTCCTATTTTGCGACTAGCGTTACGTTCTTGTGCGTCACGTACGGACTTATTGGAGGTTAGTATCGCGATGACGACGATGATCACGACGTCTCTCCTCCCTATTTTAAACAAAATTTGTATTCTTTTGCTGATTTGAAAGCAAAGAGCTACTCGGTTTCTTAAAAAAGAAATGGAACTTATTTTTAGCCATTCACAACTTAGGCATCCAATGATACCTAACATTGGTGGAAGCTAGTTTATTGCAAAAAAAGTTGTGATGAAAAGTTCAAATGATTTTGTGTTTTTTCTGCCAACTCTTGCCAAAAATTGGTCTCATTTAGACAAGAAATCAAAGAAACGAGATGTTTCCCTACTTCCCATGATGATCTATAAGTACACTCTAAAACAGAATATAGCAAAACTGTCTCGTCAAGATCACTTCGAGTATTTATGCCGAAATGAGATGCATCTCCATCTTGTTGATTTTATCATTTATACAAGAAGATGTCTTTTTTTAAGTGGCCCAAACCATTTTTGAAAATCTCATTTCTTTTTGGAGACAATAAAAGATGTGATGAAAAGTTCAAATGATTTTGGGTTTTTTTTGCAAAGTCTTTCCAAAAATTGGCCTCAATTAGACAAGAAATCAAAGAAACGAGATGTTTCCCTAGTTGCCATGATGATTTAAAACTACACTCTAAAATAGAATAGAGCATAGTATACAGAGTGTAACAAAACTGCCTCATCTAGATCACGCCGAGTATTTATGCCAAAATGAGCTGCATCTCCATCTTGTTGATTTTATCATTTATAAAAGAAGATGTCTTCTTTTAAATGCACCAAACCATTTTTGAAAATCTCCTTCCTGTTTGGAGATAATAAAAGTTGTAATGAAAAGTTCAAATGATTTTGGTTTTTTTTTTGCCAACTCTTGCCAAAATTTGGTCTCAATTAGACAAGAAATCAAAGAAACGAGATGTTTACCTACTTGTCATGGTTATTTATAACTGCACTCCAAAATGAAATAGAATATAGTGTACAGAGTGTAACGAAACTGCCACATCTAGATCACGCCGAGTATTTATGCCAAAATGAGCTAAAGCTCCATCTAGGCAATTTCATCATTTATAAATGTTGTCATTATTAAATGCTAAATTTTTGACAATCGCATTTCGTTTTGGATATAATAATTATTAAATTTATTCAAATTGTTTGCTACATTGGAGATGAACACTTTTTCCAACTTGATTACAAAAAATTGTGAAAAATCGATTTGTTTAACAATCATTTTGAAATTGTTCACATTAATAAAAGAAGACAGGGATCACAGATATCTAAATGATGCTACGTTTTCAAACGAATATCCGCCACCAGGGTGAATGGGTGCCATATCTCAATATGCCCTATTTACGGTATCATATGCTTGCTTGTAATCCACGAAGAATTGATGCACAGATATATCGTCCAGTAACATTTCTCAAGTACCTACCGTTCTAATTGTTACATTGATAATTTCGCAGGGCTTATTTCGAATACGGATCTATGCCTCTTTGCAAGCATTTTTGTTAATGCTTTGTATGTTGTGTTGAGTAGTGAGATTCCTCCTAGAGTTTTCACATACTTACTAGACATTTGCTCTCGGTCCCACACTTCACCGAGCAGACGATGTTTCTCTTGTTTTAACGCTTTCCCTCCATACTTTAAAATTTCCGCTACAATTTCATCTTCTCCTAGAATCTTGTGGTTTATCATACTTTGTATGACTTCTTCCACTTCAGATTGCGTCGGAGCTGATATTTCTATATTGTCCTCTTTCATTTCAAAATTGTTGTCGACTTCTTTTTCGGTTTCTTCACGACGCCCTCGAAGTATTTTTCCCAGCGGTTCAATACCTTCGCAAGACCCCTAATAAGCTTGCCGTCCTTGTTCTCAATCATCTCTGCCCTGGTGTGAAACCTCCTCCTTTCCTCCTTTACCCAGCCATGTATCTCTCTTACCTCTCTCCTCTCGACCATCTCCTCTATTTCCTTTATTTTCCCGCATTCGCACTCTCTCCTATTTCTCCTTACTATGTGGGATTTCTCCTCTAAAACTGCGGACATTCATGATATCTGACCCGTGTCTTGTATCCACCAGTATGAGGTTAATCTGATTTTTCGTGATTCCATCATAAGATCTCCATGTGGTCTTGTGGATGTAGTATTGAAAGAAGTTATTATCATTTGGCTCGAACTGCTGAATTTCTTTTCCTATTGTTGGTCGGTAGATGTGGTCTCTACCTGTCTTTGCGTTTAGGTCTCCAAGAATTATGTGTCGCGGCATCATACATCCGTTCCAGTTCGTCATAGAATGTATCTTTATCCTGATCCTGTAGTTCTCAATTGGGGTATGCACACAAAAAAATGTTGCATGAATGATTCGAATCTCACTTCGCCCACCAATTCGTGTTTGACCGCAAATGCTGTTCCTAGATTACTTGTAGTGTTGCCGTTGTAGTAAATCGTATAGCCGTTTGTCTTGATTATGTCTTTACCTCTCCATTTTACAACTTCCTGCAATGCTGCCACTGCGACCTCATACTTTTGGAGTTCCATGACAAGGTTTCTTAGCGCTCTTTAATCTTAGCTTTGAAGATGGTTTGCACGTTCCATGTCGTCATCGATATTCTTAAGTCACGTCCCTTTTCGTCTCCGCATCAGTCTTAGTTCCGTGGATTGGTTTGGATTTCGTAATAAGTGCGTTTTTATAGGGCAAGTAGTTTGGCCCTACGCCCAACTTCATAATGATCGGAGGACCATTTTTCTCGCTCTCTAGCATGGTTGCTCAGATTTCCAGAGTTCCCAACCTCTTGAGGCTACGTACAGGTGAGAGTCGGGATTGAGAAGGAGATGCTATGATACAATTTCTTCCTGCGCGATTATCGTGTGGTCACTATCCCGTAGTCATGCACTATACCGTTTGAACCCCAAGTTATTTTTGTATTACTGTAAAAATGGTCATATCGAATTTTTGAAAACTAAGATTGCGGATCAAAAATATCAATGTTTTCATTTTAATTTTTTCTGACTTACCTACGGCTTCTTTAACTAAATATTCTGATTAAAGTTTAAAGCAGACTAACATCTGCTTTAATTTAAGTTATGTCATATCTATATTTCCATAAATATGAAGAGCCCGAATTTTGTGATTAAAATTTGAAATAGAAGCTTTTTGCTTTAATTTAAGCTAAGAGTCATTTCTTTACTACTACAAACACACTCATAATAATTTTTTGGAAATTAAGATTTTTTGTGTTTCATCAAAAATATCAGTACTTTTATCTTTGACTTCTTTCTGGTTATCGCATAACTTTTTCATCAAAATTTTGTGATTAAAATTTGAAATAGAAGCTTTTAACTTTAATTTAAGCTAAGAATCATTTCTTTACTACTACAAACACACTCATAATGATTTTTTGGAAATTAAGATTTTTTGTGTTTCATAAAAAAAAAACAGTGCTTTTATCTTTAATATTTTTCTGGTCATCGCACAACTTTTTCATCAAAATTTTGTGATTAAAATTTGAAATAGAAGCTTTTAACTTTAATTTAAGCTAAGAATCATTTCTTTAATGCAACAAATACAGTCGTAATGAATGAAAATTAAGATTTTTTGTGTTTCATTAAAAATAGCAGTGCTTTTATCTTTGACTTCTTTCTGGTCATCGCATAACTTTCTCATCAAAATCTTGTGTTATCTTTACCTTTTTCTGGTAATCGCACAACTTTTTCATCAAAATTTTATGATTAAAATTTGAAATAGAAGCTTTTAGCTTTAATTTAAGCTAAGTATCATTTCTTTATCACTACAAACACACTACTAATGATTTTTTGGAAATTAAGATTTTTTGTGTTTCATCAAAGAAAAAGTAGTGCTTTTATCTTTAATTTTTTTCAGGTCATCTCACAACTTTCTCATCAAAGTCTTGTGATTAGAATTTAAAATAGAACCTTTTATCTTTAATTAAAACTAAGAATCATTTCTTTACCACTACAAACACACTCATAATGATTTTTTGGAAATTAACAGTTTTTATGTTTCATCAAAAAAAAGCACTACTTTTATCTTTAATTTTTTTCTGGTCATCGCACAACTTTTTCATCAAAATTTTGTGACTAAAATTTGAAATAGAAGCTTTTAGCTTTAATTTAAGCCAAGAATCATTCCTTTAATGCAACAAATACAGTCGTAATGAATTATTGAAAATTAAGATTTTTTCTGTTTCATTAAAAATAGCAGTGCTTTTATCTTTGATTTCTTTCTGGTTATCGCATAACTTTCTCATCAACATTTTGTGATTAAAATTTAAAATAGAAGCTTTTAACTTTAATTTAAGCTAAGAATAATTTCTTTACTACTACAAACACACTCATAATGATTTTTTGGAAATTAAGATTTTTTGTGTTTCATCAAAAAAAGCAGTACTTTTATCTTTAATTTTTTTCTGGTTATCGCACAACTTTTTCATCAACATTTTGTGATTAAAATTTGAAATAGAAGCTATTAGCTTTAATTTAAGCTAAGAGTCATTTCTTTAATGCAACAAATACAGTCGTAATGAATGATTGAAAATTAGGATTTTTTGTGTTTTATTTAAAATAGCAGTGCTTTTATCTTTGACTTCTTTCTGGTCATCGCATAACTTTCTCATCAATATTTTGTGATTAAAATTTAAAATAGAAGCTTTTAACTTTAATTTAAGCTAAGAATCATTTCTTTATCACTACAAACACACTCAAAATGATTTTTTGGAAATTAAGATTTTTTGTGTTTCAACAAAAAAAGCCGTACTTTTAGCTTTACCTTTTTCTGGTAATCGCACAACTTTTTCATCAAAATTTTATGATTAAAATTTGAAATAGAAGCTTTTAGCTTTAATTTAAATAGAAACTATTAGCTTTAATTTAAGCTAAGAATCATTTCTCTATCACTACAAACAAACTCATAATGATTTTTTGGAAATTAAGATTTTTTGTGTTTCAACAAAAAAAAGCAGTGCTTTTATCTTTAATTTTTTTCTGGTCATCGCACAACTTTTTCATCAAAATTTTGTGATTAAAATTTGAAATAGAAGCTTTTAGCTTTAATTTAAGCCAAGAGTCATTTCTTTAATGCAACAAATACAGTCGTAATGAATGATTAAAAATTAAGATTTTTTGTGTTTCATTAAAAATAGCAGTGCTTTTATCTTTGACTTCTTTCTGGTCATCGCATAACTTTCTCATCAAAATCTTGTGATTAGAACTTAAAATACAACCTTTTAGCTTTAATTAGCTTTAATTAAAGCTAAGAATCATTTCTTTATCACTACAAACACACTCATAATGATTTTTTGGAAATTAACATTTTTTATGTTTCATCAAAAAAAAAAGCAGTACTTTTATGTTTAATTTTTTTCTGGTAATCGCACAACTTTTTCATCAAAGTTTTGTGATTAAAATTTGAAATAGAGAAGCTTTTAGCTTTAATTTAAGCTAAGAATCATTTCTTTATCACTACAAAGACACTCATAATGAATTTTTGAAATTAAGATTTTTTGAGTTTCATAAAAAATAGCAGTGCTTTTATCTTTGATTTTTTTCTGGTCATCGCACAAGTTTTTCATCAAAATTTTGTGATTAAAATTTGAAATAGAAGCTTTTAGCTTTAATTTAAGCTAAGAATCATTTCTTTACCACTACAAACACACTTATAATGAATTTTTGGAAATTAAGATTTTTTGTGTTTCAACAAAAAAAGCAGTGCTTTTATCTTTACCTTTTTCTGGTAATCGCACAACTTTTTCATCAAAATTTTATGATTAAAATTTGAAATAGAAGCTTTTAGCTTTAATTTAAGCTAAGAGTCATTTCTTTAATACAACAAATACAGTCGTAATGAATGATTGAAAATGAAGATTTTTTGTGTTTCATCAAAAATACCAGTGCTTTTATCTTTGACTTCTTTCTGGTCATCGCATAACTTTCTCATCAAAATCTTGTGATTAGAACTTAAAATAGAACCTTTTAGCTTTAATTAAAGCTAAGAATCATTTCTTTATCACTACAAACACACTCATAATGATTTTTTGGAAATTAAGATTTTTTATGTTTCATCAAAAAAAAGCAGTACTTTTATGTTTAACTTTTTTCTGGTCATCGCATAACTTTCTCATCAAAATTTCGTGATTAAAATTTGAAATAGAATCTTTTAGCTTTAATTTAAGCTAAGAATCATTTCTTTATCACTATAAACACACTTATAACGAATTTTTGGGAATTAAGATTTTTTGTGTTTCAACAAAAAAAGCAGTGCTTTTATCTTTAATTTTTTCTGGTCATCACACAACTTTTTCATCAAAATTTTGTGACTAAAATTTGAAATAGAAGCTTTTAGCTTTAATTTAAGCTGAGAGTCATTTCTTTAATGCAACAAATACAGTCGTAATGAATTATTGAAAATTAAGATTTTTTGTGTTTTATCAAAAATAGTAGTGCTGTTATTTTTAATTGTTTTCTGGTTATAACTTTTTTATCAAAATTTTGTGATTATGATTTAAAATAGAAACTTTTAGCTTTAATTTAAGCTAAGAATCATTTCTTTATTACTACAAACACACCCATAATGAATTTTTGGAAATTAAGATTTTTTAAGTTTCCTAAAAAATAGCAGTGCTTTTATCTTTGATTTTTTTCTGGTCATCGCACAACTTTTTTATCAAAATTTTGTGATTATAATTTAAAATAGAAGCTTTTAGCTTTAAGCCAAGCTAAGAATCATTTCTTTATCGCAACAAATACAGTCGTAATGAATTATTGAAAATTAAGTTTTTTATGTTTCATCAAAAATAGCAGTGCTTTTATCTTTGATGTTTTCTTGATCATCGCATAACTTTCTCATCAAAATTTTTTGATTAATATTTAAAATAGAAGCTTTTAGCTTTAATTTAAGCTAAGAATCATTTCTTTATCACTGCAAACACACTAATAATGATTTTTTGAAAATTAAGATTTCTTGTGTTTCATCAAAAAAAACAGTGCTTTTATCTTCAGTTTTTTTCTGGTCATCGCACAACTTTTTCACCAAAATTTTGTGATTAAAATTTGAAATAGAAGCTTTTAGCTTTAATGTAAGCCAAGAATCATTTCTATAATGCAACAAATACAGTCGTAATGAATTATTGAAAATTAAAATTTTTGTTTCATCAAAAATAGCAGTGCTTTTATCTTTGATTTTTTTTTGGTCGTCGCATAACTTTCTCATCAAAATTTTGTGATTAAAATTTAAAATAGAAGCTTTTAGCTTTAATTTAAGCTAAGACTCATTTCTTTATCACTACAAACACACTCATAATGAATTTTTGGGAAATTAAGATTTTTTGCTTGTCACCAAAAAAAGCAGTGCTTTTATCTTTAATTTTTTTTTGGTCATCGCACAACTTTTTCATCAAAATTTTGTGATTAAAATTTAAAACAGAAGCTTTTAGCTTTAATTTAAGCCAAGAATCATTTCTTTATTGCTACAAATACGCTCATAATGAATTTTATTATTCAAGGATTAAATAAGCACATTGAGGAGAGAGCAGAAAATAAAGTCAAAAAAAGATTTTGTAAAGATTTTAATTTGATTTGATTTTAATCAAAATTATGAAACTTAATAATCTTTAAGTCAAAAATTAATAAACCAATTTGGCGGCATTTTCTTTTAAAAAAATCTTTACATAATCTTTAATAAAATAATTTGAACTTTTCACCAAAAAAAATCCATTTCTCAAAGAAATCGCGTCGCTGCCCCTCAAAGACGTCGCAACGAAACATTTCTTTTAGTGGTCTCTCTTCTCAACAACGAAGCGAAGCGAATCAATCGAAAGAACGAGAACGAAATCATTTTAATTTAAGGCGTATTGAGGAAACGAAGAAATCTTCTATTTTTTTGGCCGCCCTTACTAGCTTAGTTGCATTTTTCTTGGTTATTCTCTCTACGTCCAACTTTATTCACACTACATTTATTTTTTTTATTCCCCACAATTCTCATTTCCAACTTTATTCGAATCCGCGACGTTTTTCTGAGAAGATCCACTACTTTATATTAATTCATTTTGGGTTTAGGGATTTTTTTATTTCTACAACTTACGTAATTAATTCAAAATTTCTAATTAAAACATTTTAATTAATTTAATTAAACAAAATCTCCAAAAATTTCTTTGTTTTGTTTTTTCAGGAATTGGATTTGGGTTTATTTACGTCCCTGCTGTAATAACGGTTGGGTTTTATTTCGAAAAGTGGAGGGCTTTAGCCACTGGGATCGGAGTTTGCGGATCGGGGATTGGTAATTTTATCCTCCCCCCGATTTTTTCCTATATCACCAAAAATTACAGTTGGAGAATTGCGATTTTGGTGCAAGCCGCGATGGCTTTTGGGTGCTTATTCGCCGGGTTATGCTTCAAACCGTTAAAACCGACCAAAGTTAAAGACATCAAGCAAGAACAACCCGAATTAATCATGGATAAAACTCGTCTCCCCTCGAAAACTCGCCGCCAAATGGAGTTAGCCCTAAAAAATTTTAAAGGAAACTCGGTTCATTTAAGTCATAGTACGATAACTAGGATATTAGGTGCCAATAATAATTGCGATTACCCCACGGTCGCTGATGTTTACCACACGATTAACGTCCCAAGACACGATCGGGTTCGATTTAGGGAGAAGAGATTCAGCGATCCTTTCGCTGAGGACGAAAAGAAAGATGGCGAGCCCCTCTTAGAAGATAAAACGTTCCAAGTTATCGTTCAAAAACAAATTAGGAAGCGCACTAACTCCGAAAGTAGCAACCCAAGGAGTCGTAAAAACACTTTGAGTGAAGTTAATCGCCCATTTTATCGCGATGACATCTGTTTTAGTGGGAGCTTAACTCGGTTGCCTCAATTTATGTCCAAAACATCCCTAGAATACAACTTAGCAGTAACTCGAGTTCCAACTAAACACGACATCGAAGAAGAATATCTTCCTGGGTGCAAAATTTGCCCTGAAGCAATGAGAAGGACTTTGGCTACAATGTTGGATTTTAGCCTCTTAAAATCGCCCTCTTTTATATTGATGGCGTTGAGTGGGTTCTTTACAATGATGGGTTTTTACACACCTTACATGTATATTAAAACGCGGGCGGAAAATGAGTTTCATTTGGATGTTTCGTTAACGACTTGGTTAATCTCAACAATTGGGATTGCAAATACGATCGGAAGGATTCTTTGTGGCGCGTTAAGTTTTTTCCCCAAAATCAGCACGTTATGGGTCAACAACATCGCTTTGAGTATCAGCGGAATCGTTACAATCATGAGTGGGTTATCAATGACTGCGGAATACCAATTTTTTTACTCCGTTATGTTCGGATTAACAATATGTAAGTTAACTCCCTTCAAATCAATCCATTTTTAATAAATCAAATTAATTCCAGCATCTTTCGCATCGTTAAGATCAATTTTGGTGGTGGAACTCTTAGGGTTATCAAAATTAACGAACGCGTTTGGGTTATTACTTCTTTTCCAAGGAATTGCTGCGGCGGTTGGATCTCCGATTGCGGGGGCTTTCATGGAAATGACGCAAAGTTACGATGCTTCGTTTTATTTAAGCGGATCGTTGCTTTTAATGTCTGGATTAGTTTGTTACCCATTAAGTTGTGTCAACAAATGGGAGGAGAATAAAAAGGAGAAAGATGAGAAAGAATCATCGAATAATGTTCCCGTTTGAGTAAATATTAATTTAAAAGAAGAAATTTGAATGAAAATGATCTTAAGGTAATAAAATAATAAATAAAAGAGAATTGGGGGGAAATTAATAAATTATTTGTTGTTCCTATTATTTTTTTTTGTTTGTGCGTCTCGAAATTTTTTATAAAGAATCTCTGTGAGATGCTCTAATTAATTAATTAATAAATTAATACATCAAAAAAAGTTTAAAACTTAATTTTTAATTAATTTTTATATATATATTATTTGTTTGTTTAATTTTTTTTTTGTTTTATGAAATAATTGTACGTGGAACACTAAAGACTGATTTTATTAATTAATTATTATTAATGATTAGTAATAATTAATACGAGAAAAAAATAAATCGAGAAAAAAATGAATTATTAAAAAAAAGTGTTATTTAAATTAAGATTACTTGATAATTTTAAATTCTGTACATTTGTTTAAAAATTAATTATTAAAGGATGATAAATTTTGAAGGAATTTTTACTGTAAAGAAAGCATTCCGATTTTGAAATTCGTTTCGATTTTGATTTTTGAATGCGAAGTAGCTTACTTAATTAATTATTAATTTAGTTCGTTGTTGGTCTGTTCATATCTTTTTTTGTAATGAATTTAAAAAAAAAAAGAGACTAAAGTGACAATAAATATAAATGAATTAAAACAATTTGACTTTTATTTTCTAAATGTACAGGGTGGGCAAATTTGGGTGTTATTATAAGCTATCTCAGAAACTATAAGAGATACGAAAAAAGTAGGTGCCATGTCCCGGTCTCTTTTTTCGAGACTAACCCAATCCCGCAAACACCAAACCTCTATCTTCTTTTGTTTTTTAGTTATAGCCAAAAAGAAAAAATATTCAAAGTTTTTATTCGTTGATACAAAACCAACTTTATCCTGCATAAAGCTAGGTGTCCACTTGAGAGAAACTTCTGAGAGTAACTCTCGATATCTACTCTCAACTCTGTGTCCACTTGAGCTGTTTTAGCTTTCCGAGAGCTTCTATAAAACTTCCGAGAGCTTTCTCTCAGACAGTTCTCTCAGGACCATGTCCACTAGTGAATTGTGTCCGTGCTATCGAAAGTAAAATTTATTTTCTTTCAGTGCTTGGTGTTTGTAAACATGGATGTAAACAAAATTGCAAGTGCAATAGTGTTGCAAAATTAAAAAAAAAAAAAAAACAAATTGAAAAAAATAAAAAGAAGCTGTTGGGATTAGAGCTGGGTGTCAACAAATATTCGTTGTCAAATTGATAGTTATTTGGCATACTGGATTCACAAAAAAGTGAACGCGATTGCTTTAATGGCACTTATAAATGCAAACTATAAGTTTATTGTCGTACACGTGATAGCTTAATAGTGGCTTGGCAGTATTTTGGAAAATTATTAGAAAATATAAACTTAAACGCCTCAATTGCTGAAAGAGACTAGATATTGCTGGCAGAAGACTAAGTACTACTAATGAAAGACTAGATGTTGCAAATGAAGCAGATTCTTCTTACAGAAGACTGCACACTACTACCAGAAGACGAAATACTGTTGGTAGAAGACTAGATATTGCTGCAAAAGACTAGATGTTGCTGACAAAAGACTAAGTATTGCTAGTAAAAACTAGATATTGCAAATGAAGCACATCCTTCTTACAGAAGACTACACACTACTACTAAAAATCAAATACTTTTAGCAGAAGACTTAATTTTACTGTCAGAACACCAAAATATGTTGTCAGAAGTTACTATTACTAATGGTACAAATCCCGTTTAAATTTCTGTCCAATACTTGTTAAAATTGCATCCTTCGCTTCCCGATTTCTATGTTCATTAGATGTGATATTCCAAAGAATTGAATTTTCTTCATACACTTCAATTAATTCAAATATTTCTTCTTGGGACTATTTTCTTTTAGGTGTTATCTTTAAACGTGTTATATTGAGAAAACTAGCAGCTACTCGTAGCAAAAGTCGAACCGTGTTCGGTTTTTGACAGTTACTCTCACGATAGATAAATTGTGCGTGTTCACTTGAGTACAAATCTCAACGTGTTTACTCTCCGAAAGTTTGTGGGGATTCTCTGATAGTTACTCTCAGATGCGTGTCCACCAGAAAATATACTCTCGATAGCTTCTCTCGAGAGCATTTCTCGCAAGTGGACACTTAGCTTAATGGTACAAGACCAACTTTCTGTCATATTCGTGCAAAACCATACAGCAATTAGGTAGTAATTACTGTCCAAACCCACCTACTATAATCAAAATTTTGAACGTTAGCGCTTACTATTTTGGAATTGAAAATTAACGCTTATTTTCCGCAAATGCACCATACATGCGATACATCATTGGAAAGCTAAAAATATGCTCTTTTCATCAACATCATAATCAAGTATAGCTTGTATTTAAAAAAATACAACTTTGTGTTGTATCTCAAAAATCATCAAATATTTTTAAAATTTTTCAACGGCAGTATATTCTACTTAAAAAAGTGTCTTAAGAACGTATCAACCACATTTCTCTAATTTCAAAAATAAACGAAATATGAGCATTTTTTGAAATCACGAAAATTTCACTTTTTCGGCTATATCTTAAAAGAAGATAGAGGTTTGGTGTTTGCGGGATTGGGTTAGTCTCGAAAAAAGAAACCGGGACATGGCACCTACTTTTTTCGTATCTCTTATAGTTTCTGAGATAGCCTATAACAACACCCAAATTTGCCCACCCTGTACATCGTTAATAATATGTTGCGACCTCGGCTCAATTCGAAAACAGTCTCAAAGAAAAGAAGATAGATTTTTGAGAGAAAACGAGAATTGGCTAATACCTCCATAGGGTTTGCTATTTATTGTAAAGAAAAAGGGCAGAAAAAGTTAGAAAGACCAACAAAATCTTTTGCTGATCAAAACATCAAAAAACAGAAACAATACGACACAGATGAGTCTTCTTTCATCCGGATTGAGCGATACTGCAAACGGACTGAAAGATATAACAACGCACCCCAGCCTACTGTTGGCGCCTGAAGATGGAGCTATCGTAGCCCCAGCTACCTAGTAAAAACTCCGCCTCATTCCATACCCCGGAATCGCCCATCAGGGCATTTCTTCGGGATTTTCTTCTTCTTCACTTCCTCGTTCCTCTCCCTCTTCGTCTATGATTTGGAGGCATTTCAAAATACAATAAAATACATCTCTTTAATTTTAGAATAGAGTTATTCTAATTATATGCCTGAATGAGGGAGCTCACTTTTTCTTCCTTCACCTTTCTCTCTCCAACAGGTATCCGTTCCAGTGTTTCTTTCTCCATTGTATCCATTTACCTCGCTCATCTGGCATTATATGCATTAAAAGATAAACCTTAAATTTTACGAAATAATTCATTTTGTTATCATACCTGGTTGACGGGAGGTCTACTTCCCTCAAATGTTCTCTGCTTGGCTCTGCTGTGGTTAACCCGAATTCGTTGTTTCTAACCTTTCCCTCTTAAACTCTGGTTCTTGTTTATTTTTGAAGACAGATATAATAAATTAATGTATTTCTTCCCAGTTCTCTTTACTTCCATCATTAATTGATTGAAGTTCTCTTTCGTCATGTCTCTGCGAATTTTTTGATCTTGTCCTTTTTGCTTCAAACTTTGTGCAATAAAAAATTGTACGTTCTGGTATATCCACAGATCCAACATTCGTCAGTTAATACTTTCCCAATATTATATAGATACTTTCCATATATACCGTGACCGCCGAGAACCTGTGCCATGTAATGGTCAATTTCACCCCATTTTCTATTTATGCACATCTCGACATTTGGAATCATGATTCTAGCCCATCCATCATAGCCTTCCCACCTCAGTTGCCATTTCTTTATTAAGTTTCTCCTTGCTTCAGTCTTGCTCTCCTTACCATTCTTATAGATGTACTCGCTTTCTTCCACTAGCAGGTCCATCGGCGGCTATCACCTCTACGCTTTCGGCAGATACCGTACGATACGCTGACGCAATTCCAATAGCCAATTTTCTATTAACTGCTTTTAGCATATTTACATAATGTTTGTATTTCAATAAAGCCAACTCCACGTTGGCGCCTCATACATAACTGCGGAAATAGCAGTGCTACCTAATAATTTACGTTTACTTCCGACGGGCCCACCAATATTGGGCATAAGTCTGCATAATATGTTGTTCATTTTTACAGCCTTCTCCGTTATTGTTTTTATATGCGCAGTCATTTTTAGATCTTTATCTAAATAAAACCCTTTCAACATATCGTCCATCGACAAGAATCTCCATTTTAGGAGCCTTGCGTCGCCCTTGCAGGACAACCACCCCGGTTTTTGAAGCAGCCACCTTAATACCCATGTTTTGAAGCCTTCTCATCACCTTCTCATCTACCGCATAGCCAGCCTTGTCCTCTACTTCTTGTTTGGTTTTACCAGTTGTAATTATGGCGAGATCATCTGCGTATGTCACCAAAACAACTTCCTTTTCCATTTCCTCTGTTAGTATGTCGTCGTAAAAGACGTTCCATAGTGTTGGCCCAAGATTTGACCCCTAAGGCACTCCACTGGTTATGTCATGCATCTGACCGTTAGGGGTTATAATCGTTCGTTCTGAAAGATATGACGTTATCATCCTTATCATTTACTCATTGACATTCCAGCATCGCAACTATGCCCGCCCAGGGAGCAGAATTAAACGCATTTTCGATATCTAACAGGACCATAGCGCATAGTTCCTGATTTTCAATAGCTTTGGCCTTGATCTTTTCTACCATACTTTGCACTTTCTGGATAGCGTTTATCTTCGAGCTGCCCGATCGGAAACCGAATTGGTTTTTAATAATTAGTTGTCGATCTTCTATTTCTCTGTTCAGCCTCTCTCTAATCTACACTTCCATTAGCTTAGCCATTGTATTTTCCAGGCATAGCCGGATTTCCCTCTGCGTCGTTTTTTGGCTTTTGAATCAGCACCAGTTTCGCGGTCTTCCAGATCTTGGGAAATATTCCTTCTTTCAAGTAATTATTGAAGATGCTTAGGAAGGTTATCTTATTCCCAATTACGGTTTCAATTAATATTTCCGGTGTGATGTTGTCCGGTTCGGATACCTTCTTTCTCCGAATCTTTCCTATTGCCTCCTCCAGATCTTCAAGAATTCCAAAGATTAAAACTCAAAGGAAAATGTAAATAGAGTCAAACCATTACATGGTGATGATGTATGTGAGGCAGAAGATAAAGAAAGAATGTAAGGCGCAGAAGCAAAGAAGCAAGCTTCCGTCTTGTCAACAGTTGGGCACAAACCAAGAGAAAGTGGAAATCAATGGTACGACAAAGACTGTATATACGCTGTGTAACGACGAAACAAACATAGAAAAAAATACATAGAAAAACCAAGGTGACAAACAGCTTTTGCATATTTAAAGATGGGAACAATACACCCTAAAATTCTTTATCATGAATACAGCAGGCCCAATATGAGTTAAACATATACTACAAAATACTCCCAAAACATCATAAGCGAAGATTACGGCTTTACCGCCAGAGAGGCCTATCTAAAGTTCTGGGAGTTTGACACTAATATCTAGCAGCTCATAGACTTCAAAGAAGCATACAGAAACAAAGTCTACATCATAATGCGCGACCTCAACAGACTCATGTTGCACAATGTCACACAATACATGCCGAGTGGAAGTAGAAGGGGAACTCTCAAACGACTTCAAAATCTGTTTAGGACTAAAACAAGGAAAAGGACTAGCACCGTGTTATTAAAAGAACGACAGTCGATCTAAACGCTACCTTCATGTTCATCCAAACTCATGATTCAGAGTAAGAGATGGAGATAACATGTTTGGCAGAGTGTCACAATTGGAGACTACAACTTCGAAGTAATGGACAACTTCAGTTACATGGGTAGCAATATAAACACCAAACATTAAACTCCGTATGTATGTATATTACTTTTATCCGCACAGTGGCAAAGGACTCGAAACGTGGACCATCACAAAAAAATCGGCGAAACTGCTGGATCGATTTGAGAAGAAGATACCCAGAAAAATTTATGGCCTATATGAGCTACACAAAGAGACACAAATCATCTAAAATGATGTACAATGAATTTTAAAAAGCTTTTTGGAGCGCAGAAAGAGTCTAATTATCTTAAAAAGTACACAAAAATTAAAGGTGATTAATAAGGCCTTTCGAAACCTTAAAGAAATACAGGGTGTTAGATTTAAAATAACAAAGTTATGGTTCTCCAAACATCGCTTCTATTAAACACCCTGTACAATAACATCCAATAGTATTAGCGGTGTTCGGAAGATCCTATGTTTATCGACATGCCAAATTGTAATGTTCAATATTTAATAATAATACTGATAATGAATTTTAAGTGAACACATGTTTTCACAAAATAATTAATAACTTGGCAACCTTGCATTCAAAATATGGAAACAAGATATGCAGCTTTGATGATAATAAATGATGACATAAAAACATTTTCTTATCTTCCGTCCCCGCATTATTGATTCAACCCTGCAACATATGTGAGAAAGAAAAACTGACTACTTAAATGTATGATGCGCAACTTAAATGTATCCAATCTTACAGCTAGAAATGCACAATGCATGTTTGGTATGAAAAGCAAAATTCTCTAGGAACCTTTGACGTTTATGCATTAATAAGTATTGCTTACAAAGCAATACTTATTAGTTTTTGGAAGATTATTGTTACTAAACGAGCTTAATTACAGTTTAAAATCGTTTTTCACACCATAGCTTGTTCACTTCCCATAATTCGGGAGGAAGGGACAGATCATTTACCATGCCCGTCATATTTTTATAGAGATTTTTGCACGGCACTCACATATACTTTCCTAACTTCTTAGTTCATGACAACCCACATTATGTCATCTTTATCATTCACTAAACTGTATTTCTCTTTCTCACATACATCACTTGTTCTCTATCTCTTGAGGCACCTGTTGAGAGCCATTTTTTTCTTGTTAGCGGATATAATGTGGTGCGTAGCGATGTTGTGGTGATTTTAATATTAATATAATGAATATTAACAGTGTTGATAGTGAATATCTTTTAAGTCTGCTTGATTCTCTTGGACGTCAGCAGCGCATCGAACATCCTACCAGAGTAACTCTGAAGACGGCTTCTCTTATTGATTAAGTTATTTCATTTGACAGGTCCTTGGTACTTCGTAGTGGTGTGCTTCCGTGTTACCTTTCTGATCATGATATGGTATTTTGTGACATAACGATTAATACAATTAAAAAATATCCAACTTTTAATTTTTTTTCGTCTCTTAAAGTATATTGATAATGATTCTTTTTTACAAGACTGTATGATGTGAGATATATTCTTCTGGTTTCTTTTTTCACAAATGCGTTAATTAACCTCTTTGATGACCATGATCCTATAAAAAGGTATCGATTTACTAAGCCTCCTGCTCACTGGATGACCGATAATATTAAGTTAATGATTAAACTGCGTGATGAGTGATGTTCTATTGCTATCCCTGGTTATGGAGGGAAAATGTGGAGCAGATTGAAGCCATTAAATATTAAATCACATAAAGATGCTACCTTGCCGTCAAATTTAAAGGTTCCTGGCAAGATTAATGAATATTTTGTGGATAGTGTCAAAGAAATTGTTAAAGACTTCCAAGGGTCGGGTTTAGATCTCTATGATAGTTCTAGTTTTAAAAATGACTTTTCTTTTAAAACAGTGGAGGTCTCTTTGGTGTTGGAGATGATTAATTCTATTGCCTCATCTGCAGTTGGAGCGGATTGTGTATCCATTGACATGATCAAAATGTCTTGTCCGACTATTTTGCCATGTTTAACTCATATACTAAATTGTTGTTTAACTGAACATGTATTTGCATTGGAGTGGAAGTGTGCTATGCTTGTTCCGCTGCCTAATTATTAGTGACCTTCCTGTCCTTTCCAAAATTTTAGAAAAAATTATGAAGATACAGTTGGCAGAGTATGTGGAACTGAAGGGTTCCAAAATCAATGCTGAATTTAACAGATGATTTGCTGGCTGCTCTTGATAGAGAAATGAATACCGCCGTACTTTTCTTGGATTACTCTAAGGCATTTGATACTGTTAACCATACTGTTATTTGTAAATTATTTCGATATTTGGGATTTAGTGAAGACACAGTATCTATTTTACGTGATTATCTTAGTGATCGCACACAGCGGGTGAGGAATGACGATTCTGTTTCTAGCGATTTGGCAGTAACAAGCGATGTTCCACAAGATTCTGTGTTGGGTCCTATCTTATTTTCTTTATATACTTCGCAGTTCAGCAAATTTATTCAGTTTTGTAAGATTAACTCTTATGCAGATGATACACAACTGTACGCTTCTTATGTGGATACGGATAGTGGTGTTGTTGAATCTTCTTACCATCACTTAAAAATGAACCCTGACAAATCTATATGGATGTGCATTAGTAGACAAAAGCTGCTCCTGACTTGGCTATTAAGTTGAATGGTACGTTAATTAAAAGAGTTTCAGAGGCTATGTGTCTTGGTTTGATTTTAGACAATAATTTTAGATTTAAGCAACAGCTTGCAATGTATATTAAAAGAACTTACAGCAATTTGCGAATTCTGTATCCGCATCGGTCATATCTGCCCATAAAATTTTTGTGTGACGCATTTGTGCTTTTATGTTCTAACTTTATGTCTGCTATATCATGGTGCTATTGATGCTGTCACTTCGCGAAGTATACAAAGAGTACAAAACAGTTGTCTTAGATTATCTATGGAATCAAAAATTTGAAAAAAATTCTTATAAACTTAAAGAGGCTGATTGGTTGAGTATGTGCAACAGAAGGGAGTTTTACAGTGTGGTTCTATTCCACAGAATTGTGGTCTCTGGAATTCCGGAATATCTATATAATAAAATTATATTTAAACCACAGCTTCGTCAAACCAGGTCGGGAGTCAGTTTGTATCCGCCAAGATTTAGAACTTCAATGTTCAATCAACAAATCATACGGATCTTTACCAATTGTGTTGCGACAGTTGTTTTTATCTCGATTTCGTACAGAACTAAGGAGACTAATGTTTTGTCAGCAGTCAGCGGATGTCAGTTAATTCTCATCTGAATTGAGTTTTTTTTATTATTTTCTATTGCAGGCTCTACAAGGTCAACCTTAGCAGGTTGTTTTTCTTTTTTTTTCTTTCCTTTTCTTTTGTTTTATTTTGTTTTTATTCCTTTCTGATTATTCGGTTGGATAGAGCAGATTTACATATTTTTTTTTCTGTACCAATCAGGTCTGGTTTTGATCTAGTACTCTAATCCCAATGCTTCAGCGGCCTCCTCATGTATTTTTTTCACCATGTCTAATGCTGCTGAATATGGAATATCACTTAATTTATTGCGCACCATCTTCTCTCACATGACACACTTCATCCTTTAACCTTCTTCCAGTACGTTCGTTTAAATTCCCCAGTAAAACAATTTCGAATCGGCTGGTAATTTGTTATATTAAGTCTATCAGATCTTTAACCCTTAACCCGAAACATTGAAATATCAACCTATTAGAAACAACATGTCTATCAGACCTTGATTATTGAAAATTCAAATATACAACTTCATTCATAGTAATAACTGCTCAAATTATAATTATTAATTTTCGACTACATTCTAAGGAAATTGGCTTGGAACAACGGATGCAACATTAATTCGTTTTTCTGCCAAATACTGCAAGTNTATAAGCTTGTTCCGTTAGCCAACATTTCGTGTACCTTATTTTCAAAATCTGGATCGTTCAAATTTATTCGGGTATCATGTCCACTAGGACTTGGTTTATCCACAGTTGCTACTTTTGTTTAGTATATATATGGAACTAGAAACATTGGTCTATAGGACCTCCTTATTATCTACAGTTACGTTTCTGTTTGATCTTTCGATAGGTTTACACAATCTAATCACACATTGTGAAGGCTTAGATAGTTTTCTCTCTTCTTCAGGGAGCCCTACACCCACCATCAGTATCTTTTCCTGCGTAAATGTAGCCATTGTAGAAATATGCATTGCATGTGGTCATGCACATTACTTTTATGCCATGTTTAGCTGGCTTGCTAGGCATGCATATACGAAAATGACAATTACCTCTAAAAGGTATAAAGTACATTTCATCAATATTAACGCATTTTCCGACGGAAAATAGTTTTTGGCTGTTTGAAACAAATTTGTCAAAAATATCAGAGATGTTGGATTCGACTTCTTTCGTTCTTCCCGATCTACGCTGTTATCAAATCTGAGGTTGGTTAGTAAAATTTCGAACCTTTTAACAGACTTTGTCGTTCTAAAAATGGGCTGTCTCAAATAATCTTTGGAAAATAGGGATAATATGTCCTCATGTGAGGATTTCATAATTGTTGACAACATAAGGAGTCCAAGCAGCGCTTTGATTTCAGTAGAATTCGTATCATATCATTATCGATTAGTGCAGTGGTATTCAAACATTTTGGCTGCATGACCCCAAATGGTACACAGAGGTGACATGCCGACCCAAACTTAAAATAATAATTTAATTCTAGTTGTTCCAAAAATTGGGAGAGGTATTATTATATCAAGAAGATGTTAATTTGTTTTTATTTTTTTTGTTTCATACATAGCAAATATATTATGTTAAAACAAGTACCTACAATAAACAGAATATCAACTCTGCAGTTAACAAATATTAGGTTCAAAATCAACATTAACGATTTATAACTATTAAAATTATAATATGGCGTACACGTAGGAACTTCATCAAAAATCAATACAAAAGAAAAATATTTAATGAGATCTGTGAGCCTGTTTCTTATTTACAAGTGCTGATATATCTGGCTCTATTTTGCTCAATTTGAGTCTTAAAGGTGGCTCTATTGCTATTTTGTTTCGGTATTTCGATTTTAGGTAGAGAAATTGGGAAAATCCCAACTCGCACATATAAGATGACGCAAATGGTAATAATACCTTCAGAGCTTCATCAGACAGTTCTGGATATTCATTTCGAACTTTAAGCCAAAAATTGCTCAATTTAAGTTCTTTGAAAATTAATTTTAATTCTCCATCAGATGATAACTCAATTAGTTTTTCACTAAAATGAAATGACACATTTTTGGCTAATTTACATTGNACCAATGGCACCGTACGGATATACCGTTCCAGAACTTTTTCAAGGGTTTTCAGCAGAAATGACGTTAGGCTGATGGGTCGAAAGGCATTAGAAGTAGGGACCGAACGGCCCGCTTTGGGTATGTAAGATACCCGTACCTTAGTCCATTCTGCCGGCACATATTTCCAGGCGACACTCGCTCTGAAAATTTTTACCAAAATTGGCAACAACAAAGACCTCCCCTGCTGTAACAAAGCAGGAAAGATATTGTCTTCTCCAGGCGATTTGAACGGCTTAAACGTTTGAATTGCCTGGTCCACGGATGTGTAAGTGACGACTTTTCTAGCCACACTCCAATCCGTATTTGAGGGGCGCTTTGCCTTGCAGGAATAGCCCGCTGTGGCATTATCGGCCCTCATCATCAGGCTTCCTGGGAAGTGAGTCTGCATGAGAAGCTCCAACGAGGCTCTGCTAGAGTCCGTAAAACTACCGTCAGGCCGCCTAAGTGAGCCCAGGGGTAGTGCCGGATCTCTAGCGAGAATCTTGTGAATTCTTGCACTGCTGGGTGTGTCTTTCACTCCCTCACAGAACCTCCTCCAAGACTCTCTTTTTGCCTTACGTATGTTTTTTAATATAGGGGATTTTTAATAAATACGGATAATATGTCCTCATGTGAGGATTTCATAATTGTTGACAACATAAGGAGTCCAAGCAGCGCTTTGATTTCAGTAGAATTCGTATCATTCGATTAGTGCATTCCAAATCTCTTCTTTGGAAGGATTATTTCCTAAATTTCTACCAATTGTAGTTAGCCCTGGTAAACCAGTAATGATATTATGCGATCTGGTTTCAGTGTTTCTTATTGGTTCAGTCGACGTCCACTGAAAACCATTTTTGCCACAATATATGACTTCGTCGGATATGTCCAGGAAATCATCATCTGACTTTAATCATTACTATACTCTAAAATATAATCAGGATCTTGGTCCGAATCATCTGCTATTTCATCAGGTTCTTCGTTCGATAAATATAAGCTTGTTCCGTTAGCCAACATTTCGTGTACCTTATTTTCAAAATCTGGATCGTTCAAATTTATTCGGGTATCATGTCTACTAGGACTTGTCTATCCATAGTTGCTACTTTTGTTTAGTATATATATGGAACTAGAAACATTGGTCTATAGGACCTCCTTACCGTAATTTGAAACAACTGGTTTCATAGACTTGCTCGTTTCTAGAGTCTACTACTCACATCATACTGAACTATGACAATTCAAACTGTCTGCTGGACCTATGTTTCGGGTTAAAGTATTCATCTTCCCGAAGTATCTTGGCTAAAGGTCTATGTCTATCCTAAATCTTGACACAGTCAATACAATTAAACTGGATGAGCTCGTTCAATAATGTTTTGAAGCTAGTTTAAAGTGTCTATGAATTTCTGTATAAAATCCATTTTTATTTAGCAACTTTGTTATTTTTAACATCACCTATTATAACACCCAATAATTATTGATAACATTTTTAGATTAAATTTAAACATTATTTAGACATAAAATTCAAACATTTTTTTCTTTCGTAACTTTTAATAACCAAGTGAAAAAAACATAAACCCTCTTGAATTCCTTAAAAATTCTTAGATTATTTTAAAATCATGTAATAAAAATTTCTTTTACATTTGCTGCCGCAGCGTGCGATAATTCACGCACTAAAGGTAGCTCCACTTTTAATGTCCTTTGACTCAAACAAAGCAAGGATAGGATATCTTTCCGAGTTGATACATCCGCTTCGTACCAATTCAGATTATAAACAGCTTCTGATACAGTATCAGCCTATTCCAACATTCCAAACGAATATTATTAATTTTAATTCTAAATTATACATACAGCAGTAGTAAATCGTTGTCCAATCGCATGGCTTACAAATAAGCCCAAAAAGGTTAACACAATCATAAAAAAGGTTGGTAAATTCTTTGTCTAAAAGAACTCTAATTAATTACGATTATGAATATAAAGGAAAAAGCAAACCAGAGCAAATTCGGTGGTTTTGCTGGCACAACAAACCCGTTAAAAAAATCATTGGCCATTTGAAACATTCTAAAAAAATAATGTTTGTGTTTAAAAAAAAATAAATAAATTTGTAATACTTAAATATTTGTTGTTGATACATCATAACATTCCGCAAACTTCCAAAATTTCGCTTTTTATTCCTCGATAACTTCATATTTTCAATAATCTCTTTAAGACTTTCTATATGTACCATCAACGTTTTCATCGAATAATAAAACAATGAGATTGTGATGAAGATAACATTCATTGTAACATTTATACCATGTATTTGAAACAATATTATTAACGTAAAACCCCACTGATTCAATTTGCATGGTACGTAATACTCAAGAATTAAACACCGTTTAGGATTTTTAAAATTAACACATTTCTCCTCAAATAACATGTAATAACTGATAAAGTACGCGATGAAAAATCCCGCGAAACGAATCATTTTTGATACTTTTTTTATGTTTTTGTCGATAACTTCAATTTTATCTGAAACACTAAATTGGCGAAACCCGCTGAATAAATTAATAATTTCAAGTAAACGGCGTTGTTTCCAAAACATTCGAATATTAAAAGAAAGGAGTAATCCTGTCATCATAATAAATTTGATGTGGAATAGAAATGTTATAAAATTCGCTTTAAAATCTAAAACGAAATTATTTAATTGTTTGGCGATGTTAAGCATCACTCACCGATTATTTCTGTTATTAATGGATAAATTTCCCATAATATGTTTACCAAAATTAGAACTGTTGGTGATAATCCTCGAAATCCTAACGGATTGGGCCAATAATTATATTCCCGCATATGTTTTTCTAGGTAGTAATAACCGAGTGTTTGCGACATTTTCAATGCTGATATGAAATGAAATACGGAATTGACTGGAAATCCAGGTTTCTAATAGGGATTAAAAATTTAATCATGAGAATTGATTTGCCATTAGTGGTACTTTTAAATGAAAAAAAAAACGAGGACTTCTTTTGGTATTTTTCCAATTCAAACAATTCAAATATAAAAGTGAGTTAAATGTTTCTAAAATTTATTGTCTCTTAGCTTACTTGTTAGTTGAACCAAATGGTTGGGTTGGGTTGAGATAGATAAGTCATGGGATGTAATTTATCTTCGTTTCCTTTAAATTTAGGCCATAATTCTGAACATTCTGCATTGATATTTTTGAATCCCTGTTTCTTAAAATTTTCAATCTCTTTCTTCAATCTATCAAATTTATGAGTTCCCTCCTGATTCCTGAACTGGATAACGAAAATATTCTGGAGTGGTTAAATGGAAAAATTCAAGAATCATCACGTGGCTTAAAAATCAACGATTTTTTTTAATCCAATGTGAAATGACCCAAAAAACACGTTACCAATAAAAAGAAAGTGTTTAAAAGTGTAGAACATACCGAAAAATCACATTAAAGTTTCGATGTGACGTCACATTTTATTTGATGCATAACGACTGACTACCTGTCACTAGATATACTGTGTATCAATAAACTCTGTGTTAATACTAGAACTAACACTAGACTTACAATTAGATCTAGAAACATTCGGGTTTAACCGCACGTCTTTCAAGACGGCTAAACCGGAATGATTCTAGTTCTAGGTCTAGTGTTAGTTCTAGTGATAGTGCTAGTGTAAAATTAGAACTAACACTAGACCTAGAACTAGAATCATTCCGGTTTAGCCCTCTTGAAAGACGTGCGGTTAAACCCGAATGTTTCTACATCTAAGTCTAGTGTTAGTTCTAATTTTACACTAGCACTATCACTAGAACTAACACAAGACCTAGAACTAGAAAGTATCGGGTTTAGCTGTGCGTCTGAAGAACCCAACCCGGAATTTACAACCCACCCTCTGCTCTAAACCGACATCTGAGAAATTCGCACTGGTTTAAATATTACTTAACCTAACTAAAAGCAGAATTTCTACAAAAAATTCTGAAATAAATCAGTAAATTAGGTGGATCCGAATATAACGTTTAAAGAGGGACGAATTTTTCTCTTTTCGCTGATGACTGTAAAATTGTTGCTACCATCAGGTCTGCTTCTGACTGTATTGGGTTGCAAGATGACATTGACAGATTTGATTCTTATTGCTCACAAAATTACTTATTTCTAAATCCTGATAAGTATTGTTAGATCACGTTCAGTAGAAAAAGATATATTGTTAACTTCAAATATAAGCTAGGTCTTGGCGTTGTTCGGGATTCTAGACTACTCTATCGCGATCATATTACTTCTATCGTTTCTGAAGCTACGAAGCGCCTAGGATTTATCATTAGGATTTCTCGTCCATTTACTAACGTCCGCTGCATTACTTCTTTATACAGGGTCATCCACGACGACCGTCCATTAGAACGGTACAGGGTTCTGGGTAATACAAAAATTTGAAAATTCAGATTTAAGTATTATTAATTGCGTTCTCTTCGACTAAAATATTTTCAGATTTCTAGCACTTCCGGTTATACCGGAAGTCGCCACCTACTTTATTTTTTTAAATGGAACACCCTATATATTTTTGCATATTTGGATTTGTCTATTTTCAAGGTTTATGAATAATTTTACTTTTTGCAATTTGATTCAGCCGTTCTCGAGTTATTCGAATTTTTCTAGAAAAATCTGCTCCAGCAGACATTTGTTCAAAAAATCAGAGAACACTCGATTTTTGGGATATCAATTTAGGATTCAGAACATGCATAAGCAACATGATGGAGTGTGTTTTGGTGCCGAGTACGGCTGTCTAGATCGTTTGGTCACTTTACTACGGCACGTTAACTTTTCGAAATTTGGAAATACCACAACTTCATTTTTTTAAATGGCACCCTCCATATTTTATTACTTAGTCGTCTTCGGTGTATAAATATCGATATTTGGGTGCATTTTTCAATAAACCCTAATTATTTCCCAAACTATAAATGTTAGGTATAGGACATATCGGATATAAAAGATGTAAAATGAGACACCGAAGACGACTAAGTAATAAAATATGGGGGGTGCCATTTAAAGAAATGAAGTTATGGTACTTCCACGTTTCGAAAAGGTAACGTGCCATAGTAAAGTGACCAAACGTTCTAGACAGCCATACTCGGCACCAAAACATACTCCATCATGTTGCTTAAGCATGTTCTGAATCCTAAATTGATACCCCAAAAATCGAGTGTTCTCTGATTTTTTAAACAAATGTCTGCTGGGGCAGATTTTTCTAGAAAAATTCGAATAACTCGAGAACGGCCGAATCAAATTGCAAAAAGTAAAGTCATTCATAAATCTTGAAAACAGACAAATCCAAATATGTAAAAATATACAGGATGTTCCATTTAAAAAAATAAAGTAGGTGGCGACTTCCGGTATAACCGGAAGTGTTAGATATTTGAAAATATTTTAGTCGAAGAGAACGCAATTTAATAATACTTATATCTGAATTTTCAAATTTGTATTTTGGCCAGAACCCTGTAAAGTTCTATTTCATTAATAATATGAGACTTCACATTTTGATGCAACAAGTCTATTATCTCGTTTTGTATATTTTTACCGAGATAGTGGGCTTTCATCTCCTCTTTTTTCAGCACCCTTCGCACGTGTTCTTCCATAATGGGACCAAATTCAGACAGTAGTTCAACTATTTTTAGGAAATTACCATTATTATGCTCAAATAGATTATCTCTTGTACCTTGAAAAGCCAGACAACTTTTACAAAGCATTTTAATGATTCCTACGATTCTTAGAAGCACTTCATACCAATGGTTTGTATCAGCATTAATAATTTTTTGAGCAGTTGCATCTGTAGTTTTACAACACTTTAGTCTTTGACTCAGTTCCAGCCATGATTTGTGAGCTTCAATATGATTTTTTAAAACTTGGTGTTCTTTTAACGTTTCAACGATATGCTTCCAACTTTTAAAGCCGTCTTTCGAAAGAGAACTGATCACACAGCCGAAAAGTTTACAGCAAAAGCAATAAATACAGTTTTTTGAAATAGAGTATACTAGTCAGTCTCTTACAACATACTCTCCATTGGTAGAAAATCGACAAGCAAAAATTTCGATTAAATTCGTTTATCAAAATTTTATCACATTCTGAGTCAAAATGCCGCCCTTTAGAGCTGCCGCCCCGGACAAATGTCCAGCTTAACTGTATGAACATCCAATCCAATAAATTTTAAAATGCACAACAGGAGACTATGATCAAGGATGTCAAAGGCCTTAGCGAAATCAAGTTAAATTAATACTGTGGATTTACCCTGGTTTAGGGACCTGAGTACATCATCAGTCAAATCCAGGAGCACAATAGCACAACTGAACTGTATAAACCTAAACCCGGACTGCTTAAGAGACAAAATGCAGTGTGTTTCCAAGTAAGTATTTAACTGCTCTATCAAAAATCATAAGTCTTTCTAAGATCTTTGAAAGAACCAGCAGAATTGTAATGGGCCTCAGATCCTTACAACCAGTGATAGGAACAACTTTGGGAATGGGAACAACAAAACCATATTTCAGCAATCCGGAAATACTAAATGAATGTAAACAAAAATTGAAAAGATGGACTAGGACGTCAAGAATACGGGGACAACACAGTCGAATCATATCCAGGCTGATTCCATCAGATCCAACTCCTGTAGACCTTAGGTTTAATAAAATCTGATGCATACACTCAGTAGAGATCTCACTAAATGCAAACATGGACGAAGCAGGACGCATCCTATTATTGTTATAAAAAGCAAGAACATCAATAGCAGAAGTAACCAAGGAGTGATTTACATTATTACTAAAAAATATATTGATAACATTAGGATCTGATAAATGAGAAGGCAACAAAATAGCAGAAGATTTCAACACGTTAAACCTTCTCGGGTTTTTCCACAAACACTTAGAGTCACCAACGATTAAATTATTTTCAAAAAATGCCTTTTTTCCCGGCGAATAGCACCCGTGACGTGATTTCGTAGAGTCTTATAATATTGAAAACTCTGCTGACTCCTACTCCTTTTATACTTAGCAAATGCTTCATTCCTTAGTTTAATCATTTGCCTGACATTCCAAGTGATCCATGGCAAAGCACGATTTCTGATTAGATTGATTAAAATCAAATAAGGATAACATTAAAGCAATTCAGTTTGTCATCAATTGTATTAAGATCAAGGACAGCCTCCCAATTCATCAATTGCAGATCCTCATTAAATGCACGAACGTCAATACCACGGAGATCACGAAAACTAATAACTCTAACCTTAGACTTAGTACTCATTGATATCGCTAACTCACAAAACAACTAACAAGTGATCCGAGAACCCAACATCGACAGTGTCACAAACACGAAGAGGCAACTCATTTGATATAATAATAACATCTATGAGTGTTTCAGAAAACTTGGTGATACGAGTTGGCCGGTCAACAATCTGCCTTAAACTAAAAGTATTTAGAGTTGAAAGTAAACAATCAGTAGAGGAACCAGGCACCATGAGGTTAATATTAAAGTCACCCAAAATTATTACTCTATCCATTGCACCATAAATCTCTGACAATGACTCCTCAAACGAACGAAGAAACAAATTAATACCAAAAGAAAGAGGCCTATAGATAACTCCAACTGCAAAATTTAAGCAATTGAGCCGAACCTCAACCCAAAGCTGTTTCATTCCAGGAACATTCACAACATCAATACGTCGCCGTTCAATGCAACTCCGTATATATAGACCAACACCACCGCTATAAATAACACAATAGGTATTATTAACCACAAAATACTGAAATAAATAATGGCGCTTAATTAGCCTCCAACAACGTGCGCCTTCTAGTACCGCTAAAATATCTTCCTTGGAGTTTAGTGTTGAATTCGATGTGTACAATCTTCTGGTGGCAGTTTAAGGAACGTATTGAGTTTCCCTCCCTCAACCGATGATGTCTTCAAATACCTTTTTCGATCCCTAGCTTATCTTGGCGTCACCCAATTACCGTTAGGTGATTTTATTTTATCCAAAAACTGTACATTTTTGCTCGTATGTACAGTATGGTAGGCTGAACTTGTGAGCCAAGTATCGTACGAATCTGGTCTGTAAAGCCTCAATGCGGTCAATATTCGTAGTATACACAGGTTCCAGACAACCGAAGCGTAATCAAGAACATTGTTAACGTAAGCCATGAATAAAGTTTTAATACAATGAAGATCAGTAAAAGGTCTTGATATTCTAATGATGAATCCTAAGAGCCTGTTAGCTTTACGGAGTAACTCCTCAACATGGTAATTGAAAAGTAATTTTGAATCCAGGACAACGCCAACAATGCTTTCAAAGGGTCTTTTTCTGCTGAACGCTATGTGATTGCATTTGTCATAATTTAAGTAAAGGAAATTTTTTGTGCAATATATTTGTAATCTGTCTAGATCAGTTTGTAACCTTACACAGTCAGCAGTTGATTGAACCTTTGAGAATACTTTACAATCATTAGCGTAAAGCAGAAAAGCACTATGGTGGAAGCATTCATAGATATCATTAATATAAGCTATAAATAAGATCAACTGAAAACCAAGGATGAAAGTTATTATTCATGACAGGATGTCCTCTCTGTAGAAGTTTACCGTCAATAAAAACTGAGCTGAAAAACTGATAAAATAACTCGGCGATTTGATGACCACCAACCGCATAACTGTCATTGTGATTCATACAGGCCGGCAAACTATTGTCTTGGTGTTTTTTATTTTTAGCATAGGACCAAAGGTGGCAAGGACAGTCAATCAAATTGGATTGCACGTTGACTAAGTATGTTTTATAATCACCCGAGATCAATATCTTGGATCGATATTTTTTCATTTTTTATGAAATTTTAGTTTTTCTTTTATTACCTTAATAGTGGTAATAACATTATTACCAACAATGGAACAAATTGAGTAATAATTCGACTCAACTGGCAGTAGAGTAGTGAGTACACTGATTCACATCGATATCATTAAACATTAGATCCCAGTCCACACTGAGAAGAGCTTTTTTTATGTCATTATAATTAGCGTGAGAAAATACTAATGTGGAGAGAGGACCATCACGTAAAACCCGTGTATGATTTGACTGATATAAAAACTCCAAGGGCGGATGATGACCATCGGGGTCAACAAGAAAAAAATTGAAATCACCAACAATTAACTAGTCGCGTTGGGATTCTGGTCACAAACGAGTTGTAATTGGTGAAGAAACACTGATAAATGTACTTGATCACTCGGAGGAAGATAGACACAGCATAAAAGCACACGTGCCGCGCCACCTTGCACGCACAGCCACAAATCTTCAGTATTCTTCAATATTTCTTCTTGCGGCCACAAAAACTCCTCCATCATCACACTTAAGAGAATCCGAGGAATTTCTATCTCTCCTGTAGATGATGTAATCATTACAAAGTATCTCCCCATCAAAAATTGAGTCCTTCAAGTTTTTCTCCGTGAGACAAATCAGATCATACGAAAAGTTAATCGAGTTCTGATAAGACTTTGCAGTTTTTGTTCGTAAACCACGTACGTTCTGATAAAATATGGAAAGGAGGAAATTGTTAACGAGGAAGAAAATTAGAAATGAATCAGCTAAGTAAGGCTTATTAAAGTTTCAGAAGGTCAGCTTCAGATTTTATTACGGAAGCTCTTGCGCGATCATCCTTCCGTACGTGAATAACACAATTCCTCAACCAAACATATTTATAACCCTTCTCACGACACGCCGCCTTTGTGGATTTTAACAACTCTGCATTATTAATGGTTAAATGTTCATTTATCAGTTATGTTTGTATCAGTAATTTTGCCTCCATAAAACGAAATAGATTTGACCAACTCGCCGTATTTCACGTTCATGTCTTTTATTTCAGACTGGATAGACTTTAAAAGTTGGTATATTACGATAGCGGTAGGTACTGATGAGGTAGAAGTCATTATAGGGTCTTCATCTATGATAATGGAGCGATTTGCTCACTCCCTACACGAAATGCACTTCCAAAAAGTGCCTTCCGATTTTATTGCGCTAAATTCGCATTAAAGATTTTGACACATTTAGCATGGAAGAAAAGTTTGCAATCACCAGTGCATTGCACATCACTTTTGTCTGCTTTGGAAGCGTATATTTACTTGAATGATGTTTATCGGTACAGGACCAGCATTGATTTGTAGTTGCAGAACTCTTTCCGACATGGGCACTAAGTTTATGACATGTTTTTGGAGAGTTTTTTTAACTATAATACCCATTCAGTGCCGATAGTCGCCTATATCTGTTTCTGAATACTAGGCTTAATGTTCATATATTAAACATTGTCTTAATCTATTCATTTCTTCAATGATATCATAAACTTTTCGGGCTTGGTAAAGCGATCTTGCATTCCACATTGCTATATTGCAAGGATTTGGCAAACTAACAACCTGAGAAGCCTCGCAAACTGTAATTTTTTCTCGCCAGCATAAAAGCTGTTGACTACAAGGCATTTCATAACTATTCAAGATCTTTAGGAAGCGATAGATAATTAAAAAACATTTGAAATGAGTCCAAACTCGACATATCTAGGTATTACAACACTCAAGATATCTATACTTTTATAAAATCAAGATGGCCGAAAACAAAACACGAATAAATTGGGCCATCTATGCTTTTAAAAGCGAACTTTAATGACCTCCCCCACCCCGACCGGCGAACTTACAATATTTAGACAAATAAATATATGAATCGATATATTTCTATTTCCTCCATCTAATTATGCAATAATTTTAAATTTCTCCACTTTAGTTTACGAAGAAAACAAAAAATAAAAAATTAACTTTTTGCAAATGTCAGACGTTGATACCTTCGTTAATACTGCAAATTCCCGTGTGATCTTTACACCAATAATTTCCTCCAGTGTTTCTTAAATTTCCTCCGTCGTTATTTTAACAAAATATGCATTAAATTTTTTGTAAACAATATCTTGTTATGTGCAGATGCTTGGACTTTGTACGCATGCGCAGAATACATTTGCGCGTGTTATTCTAAATGGCATGAAATGTAAAAATACTTACCGTTAATAAATTTGACTGGTCTATTTCTTATTGTTTTAGAATAAAGCTAAAAATAAACTTTTTCTTTGTGTCGTCAAAAAAATTAAATTTACAGTTTCGTGTAAATTACGGTACTATAACAAAATTAAAAAAATATATTTTTGCAATCCAAAACAATGCAATCCATTAAATATTTCCGTATTAACAGTTGGTGTAATAAACATAATTGTTTGTTTTTAAATACCAAAAGTTATCTTCTTATTTAATTGTTAACTTTTTAGATTTTACCTACCGCTCCGTAATTTACAGGAAACTGTAAACTTCATTTCTTCGACGACACTAGATTTCGGCGGCGTTTAGAAATTTTAAAATAAATACTCCTATATCCATGAATGTATGTAGTTTAATAATGATCAAGTATTTTATAAAAATCATTATTAACGTAATATAAATTTAACAAAATAAATCGTAAACTAAATAACACAAAGAGAAGAAATAATAAACATGGGTATGACAGTAAATGAATAATAAATATTTTATGAATAATATAATACAAATAGAAATAAATTTTAAACTATATTGCATTATAAAAAATTGCACTGATAATTATTTCCTCTTTTACTGGTAGTCTACAAGAGGTTCCAATTAAATCATTTTTCATCGTCCAAATCCCATTCGCATTACGGCATAAGGCAATGTAGTGGCTTATTCCACCTTCAATTATTGAGGGCTCATATTTGATAATGCCACTCAAAACAAAGTTCTTTTCATTTACTTTGACGTATTCTGGAATGTCTTCTATTCTTGTGCGGAATCTTGATATATCCATATTTAAGGACTTCGCATAGCTTGAATTTTTGTATGCATCCTCAGTGTCAATCCACAGATATGCCCCCAACAGGTAATTTCTAGTTGAATTATTTCCACATTTATGACATGGGTATATTTCTGTTCGTAAATAATAATTAATTGACTCTTCAAGGTTTGAATAATTGTAATTCCATACAATACTTAAATTTGGAATAGGAATTGCAATTTTATGAAATATTTGATGTTCTTGACATTTCAAGCACGAATATTGTTCTTCAATACATCCATAAGCCTTCATTAGTTGTGTGAACAAGAATGTTATGTTCGTGTTGCAGTCAATAATATTACTTTGTATTTGATAAACAGATTTTAATATATAGCCACGGTTCAAATATAAGCTATTGTTCACACCATTCCTACAATACTGTTGCAAAAATGATGAATAACATAACCTCTGTAGAGCTTGGGATTCGTTTTTTTGTGTGTTTATAAATTCTAAAAAATTGTTATAATTGCAGTAAGCATTACTAAGAATTTCAAAAATAGCATCAAAGGCACAGGTATTGTTAAATGTGGTCATTATTCCATTAATGGAAATAGATCGTAATTTATTTCCATTTTTTAATATACCTTTTCCTTTTTTCTTCATTCTCTTTGGTTTTTGCATGTGTATCGGTAATTCAGGACATTTTGTGACATATGTACCTCTTGATAACAATGTATGAGATACATTATTTGATAATGCTGTCATAACAGTTGTTCCTACTGAGGCTGATGTAGCCGGCATCAATTCACTAACAATAGGTGAGATGATAATTGGTTTATCTTCCTTGAATGATGAGGCATTTACCATGTTAAATTTTAATGAGCAATAGCTGTGATCCAGTAATGATAGATCCGGTTGATTTGCTGCATCTTCAGAAATATTAATTGTTCTAGGTTTACCAGAATGTTGATCCATTGGCATTATCGCTAATTCATTTTCATGGTAAGAAAAATAATCTTTTTCAATTAGGCACACTTTGTTTTTCCAGCGTTCAACTGCATGTAAATAAATATCACTACAGTCTTCTTTCAAGTCATGATTCACAATTCTAGATGTTTGATCTGCTTTTTTTAAATTATTTAAGCATGCTCTCGCTAGTTTACTGTCTGCGTCAATTGATCTACAATGTTTCACTAAAATTTTATCAACTCGAGAAATCCCGTCAATGGTACTTTTAAAATCAGAAAAATATGCTTCAGATCTAGCTGACGAGGCCGTGTTTAAGGGATTATTAAAATACTTGTTCATAACCTGTGTCCAGCTAGGAAATTCTTTACATAGACCACAAAGCTTTTTTGAAAATTCTGGTAAGTAAAAATCATTTTTTTGTCGGAACTCTTCATTATGGATACTTAGAGCAAGAGCTTCGTCTTTTATATTTTCAATGAATACTGCTGTAATTCTGATTTTCTTTTCTTCCTTTGATTGATCTTCGACACCGAAGATTTTAATTTTGTCACTATCATTGTTGACTGTACTATTATTTGGATCAAATTCGAATGTCCTAATGCGATCAACTACATAATTTAAAGCATATTTACAATTTTCATTGTCGACATCGCTATTGCATAAAATTAAAACTTGCTTTAAAAAAGATACAAAATGACTTAAATTATTTATTTCGGTCATAAATCCAATACATCTTTTGAATAATTTTGAAACTTTTTCTTCGGCTTTAGATATGCAGGACCACTTGGCAACAGCATGAATTAAATGTGCCACGTCAGTTCTCATCTGCATCGGTAAATATATATATATTTGCTGTTCTAACAAAATTAACAAACATAAATCATTATATTTGACGAATGATGTATTATTATACGCAAAGCACAAAGCATTTCTGATAGCGTTGCTCATGTCTGTCACAACTTCGTTAGGTGTTTTTGCACCTGACTGGCGAAAGCTTTGTAGCCAATAGGTTAAAAAATTCGTGTCATTGATTTCTGAAATAACTGCACTTACTGGCACAATTATATTTTGTATGTAAGTGCACAATACTGTGAGGAATAATGAAGAATTTTCATTCGGTCGTTGAATTTTAAAAGCAAAGGAGGACGTTGCATCGAGAAAGAAAGGGTTACACAATTTTGATAAAATATCATTATTCAATGCAACTTGCTCAGCCGACCAGTACATAACGTAAAATTTGTCGTAACCAATAAATCTCAAAAAACGATTGAACTCCACATCATTTTTTAAAATTGTTAAGGAATCAAATAATTTGGTACCTTTGCGAATACCCAATTCTTCCATTGCTCCATCCTGCTTAGCTTTTTGCAAAACAGGTAAACTGTATAGGAAAGGTGGTTCACAGTCATCATCATTCATATTTTCCCTCGCTTTATCTCTTCGCCATTCTTTGGGCTTTTTATGCTTCAACTCCTTTTTCACGACATCCCTAGCTTTTTTTTGAAGCCTAACTTTTTTTAAATGTGGTAGTCCTTTTGTATCTATAGTGCTAACATTAAGCTTTATAGGCTCATCTTTCAAAGGTTCTTCACCAAACACTTTCACTTCGGCTCCACAACACACACATTTTCCTTCCGCTTTTAAGAAAAAGTCAAAATTATTAAGACTATGCCTTGTGAAACTAAACGCACAGGGTAATTTTTGCTGGGTATAAATCAGATTTCGAAACAAATCTGTCCAGCCCTCTTTCAAAACTGTTAGCTCGCTACCATTCAATTTCACTTTTTTTACAGGACTGATGCTATTCCACTGTTCTTCCGTAACATTTAAGTGAAATTCGAGTTTTTTTCCTTTCAGTTTTTTTGCACTCACTTCTTCATTACTATCTTCACCACTACCTTCATCTGAACTTGTTAGCATTTTATATTGATTTATATGTTGATATTCGATCCCTTTAATTTTTCTATAATGCGTTTGTAAATTTTCCTCGTCTCTGCTTATTTTGAAATACAGTGATGAAGGCTGTATAACATTATTAAAATGATTTGCTATTTTCAACCACACATCATCCCTTTTATTTTTTAAAACATTACCATTAAACAAATCATGCTGCAGCAGTTCTTCTAATATGTCTTCAAAAGACACTAAACGTTTACGACCAACCATATTGTAAATTAAAGTTAAACAAAAGCAATGTGCGCACGAGATTATATCCAAACCAATTTTTTTACTGATGAAACATCCATCGGCGAAAGAGAACTAGTTACCACACTTAATAAGTCTGTAAAATCGGTAAACCTGCCATTTACCGCCATTTAGAATAACCCGCGTAAACGTATTCCGCGCATGCGCACAACGTCTAGGGATCTGCATACAACAAGATATTGTATACAAAAAATTTAATGCATCTTTTGTAAAAAAACCGATGGAGGAAATTTAAGAAACACTGGAGGAAATTATTGGTGTAAAGATCACACGGGAATTTGCAGTATTAACGGAGGTACCAACGTTTGAAATTTGCAAAAAGTTAATTTTTTATTTTTTGTTTTCTTCGTAAACTAAAGTGGAGAAATTTAAAATTATTGCATTTTTAGATGGAGGAAATAAAAATACATCGATTCATATATTTATTTGTCTAAATATTGTAAGTTCGCCGGTCGGGGTGGGGGAGGTATCAAAGTAGCTGTCGAAATAACGCCGTTGACAGCTTTAAATGTCAAAAAATTGACAGTTTAAACAAATATGGCGCAATTAAGCGAACGACAAAGAATTCAAATATTAATAATGTATGGGTACGGTAATAGAAAACGCACTCAAAATGAAGTTTGTACACTGTTCAATAATATTTACCCGAATACACAAATTACACAATCCACAGTATCCAAAATATTAAAAAAATTCTTTAACACCGGAAGTGTTAAAAACCTTCCAAAAAGTT